>JAUZST010077343.1:0-20997 GCA_034779995.1 Parotocinclus haroldoi | reverse complement strand
GAGGGGCGTGTCCTAATACTTTTGGCTGTGTGTGGGGAGGGGCGTGTCCTAATACTTTTGGCTGTGTGTGGGAAGGGCGTGTCCTAATACTTTTGGCTGTGTGTGGGAAGGGCGTGTCCCAATACTTTTGGCTGTGTGTGGGGAGGGGCGTGTCCTAATACTTTTGGCTGTGTGTGGGAAGGGCGTGTCCCAATACTTTTGGCTGTGTGTGGGGAGGGGCAGACTCTTTAGAAACGCCAAGTGATCTAACTCAAGCTCTAGGAGTGTGGAAGAAAAACAGATGAAGGACAGACTTGGGGAGAACATACAAACTCCCAGGCGGTAGCCAGGCTGGGATTCAAACCCAGGTGAGGTGACAGCTCTAACCACTGAGCCACTGAGTTTCCCACTTGCTTTCTGCAGAAAAATATTTAAAAAAAAAAAAACCCAAAAAGTCACAAGTTAACCTTTAAGGAATGTCATAATGCAGAGTTTGTCTGTGAACAAATGAAACCCAGCGCACGCCAACAAGTCGGCCAGCAATACGATGTGAGCTTCACAAACACTCCAGCGTACAATGATCAAAAGTATTCGTACACATACTTCTGATGTGACCCAAGAGCAGTCTGATGAACACCAGAGTCGTATCAGAGCATCAATCACAGACAGGAATGAAGCTTTCCGAGAAAATATACAGGACGATTGATTAAAGTCTGATGCATTCAAATTGTTGTGTGTTTTTAAGCCGTGTGGTAGCTTTTGCAAGTTCGAAAATACGAGCTAAAAGTAGATCAGGATAACCCAGTAACCCAATTTATTTATTTACTGAGGACAGTGATCTTTCAAGCTTCTTCATTGGACTGAGAACTTCACTTTCATTTTGGCATTTCCAAAAAAAAAATAATAATAATACAAACCTTTACTCTTCTTTAATATTTACTGTAAGATGTTTTTTTCTGCATGTTCCACATCCTCTAAAGATTCAGGCCATGTATAAAATGTCCTCATATTTTCCTTTAGAGGGTGTTGATATAATTCAGAACTAATTGTTTTATTGATAATGTCATTTCCCAGATGCAGCAACACAGGCCCAAACCACGATACTACCATCATACCATGTTATACAGATGGGTTAAGGTTCTTATGCTTGGGTGCAGTTTTTTTTTTTTTTTTTTTTGCAGACATGGTGCTCTTCATTTAAACCAAAAAAATCTGTACGAAAACAAAACACAGTTCCAGTAGCCTTCTGGTTTGTCGACAGCAGTGGCGTTCGCCAAGCACACCATCTTCATTGTTCAGTGTTCAGTTCTCCGTATGCGAGAGACCTTTAGTTGCTTGGAAGTTACCCTGGGTTCCTCTGTGATCTCTCGGAGTGTTACACACGTCGTCTTGGAGTGATTTAGAGACGGTTTTATAACCTTTTTCATCCCCAGAAATCAAAATCTTCATGTCATAAACCCTTTAAGCTTATACTACTGTAAAGGTCAATCTTTGATGATCCTTGTTTTTAGAAATACAATCACACCTGATTGACTGTCCCATGGAACTGAAACACTCGACTCTAATTTCACCTTCTGACTAAGTGCTAATTGAAACTTTGGAAATGTTTAACTGTTAGCACTTTAACTGAGTTCTCTTGAACTACGTTTAGCTATCGATCATGTTTTAGAAGGGTTCAAGCCCTGCTGTATGTCCCCTAAAGGTGTGTGTGTGTGTGGGTGTGTGTGTGTGTGTTGCGCAGGTGAATCACGGAAGCTGTTTGTGTTCTGACACGACGTCCCTTTGGAGGAAGAGGAAGAGGAAGCTTGGCTCAAGGCCTAGTCACACTCAGGTATGTCATGCTGGAGATCTCACAACTTTCCTCTTGATTAGTGAGTAAGTGCTGGGAAATTTTGGCTGCCGCTCATGTTTACGGAAGATATTTAAGATTTCCCTCAAATACTGACGGCTCTAGAGAAGTCATTTCGCTTTGTGCATGCTGCGTCGAATTTCTAAACGTAAAAAAAGTTCTCAGCTGAGCGAATAAACCCACGTAGCTCGCTGCCCGTATAAAACTCAGAACCACCCCCACACTTAACAGTTGGCGATTTTATCGACACGGGCTGCCTGGTTTACTTCCAGAAAATCCATAATAAATGAAACTTATCAGAAACCAAAGAGTTTAAACTGGGAAGATACTAGAGCGGAGCCTCTACACGAGGCCTATTTTATAATAAACTGTTGATATCGCTTGCAATTTATTGAATCATGTAACATGTAATCACGTAATGCTTTATGTTGGCCATAGGCGTCTATATCCCAGTGGTTAGGGGCACTCTTCAGGCCCCCTATGTTGAGTCCCAGCATCCCTAAAATTAGTAGAGGATTGCTCTGAAAAGCAGAAACGAAACAAGGGAACTATCTGGACTAGTCTGGACATTTTTAGCCCTAAATTGCCCCTGTCCTAACACTTTTAGACCTGAAAAGCAGGAATGCATGTTTATTCAAAATGTTTATGCAAATTCAATCAAGTTGCGCAGAAGAAAAACATTAAATATCTAGGTTAATTCTGTCTGTAATTAAATAAATGTCCAAGTTTAATATATATATATACATATACATATATATATATATATATATATATCCCCCTGTCTAGCGAATGGTATGATCCATAACAGTGGCTCAGCATTAAAGGAACTTTTCTCCGATTTGTTTGCTTTTCCAGTCACAGTGATTCCCCTACCCAAAAAGTCCGACGGTTTTCCTTTGAAAGTGTGAGAGTGACATTCCAGGGGGTATTTCATTTTGAAGGATTGTTGTGAGCAGTGTAGTGCGTTAAAAGGTACAGTGTTTTTGTGGGGTAGGTCTCACTGGCTGCTTGGCCCCCATCGTAAACGAGCTAAAATCATGAAATCATTTCTAAGAGTTGTTATATACACCAAGACATCAAGAGGTACAAACTATACTATACTATTATTTTACATATTTATTTTTTAGAAAGTGACCATTTCCACATTAAAACCTCCCACATTTTCCTTTGCCCTTTAGAAACGGTGACATTTCTCACCTCGTGACCCTGGCCCCGCCCGTTTCCTGTGTGGTTAGTATTTGCAGAAGACGGTTCCTGCATCAAATACGGCCACTTTTAGGTAATCACTTGTTTAAAAGCAGACACTGTTAAATGTTATGAAAACAGGGTACAAGGCTAGGCTGAAGAGGGACGATCTCTCTCCGCTCCCTCAGACGGCACTGCACCAAGAACCGTCATTCATGAATACCTGATAGGAGCACATGGGTAAAGGATTACTTTATCCAACCTTTATGATTAGGGGACAGCGAGCAGTTTAGAACCAGAACATACAGGACATTTGTGTGCACGTTTGGTATATGAAAACGACCATCCTGTAACCATTTACATCTGCATGAGACATAACTGAATGACGAGTTTTGCGGCAATCTGACATTTCCGTCAGCGTCTCGGCTCAATTAGTCACAAAGACGTGACTGTGAATCAGTACATGAAAATGGATCATGCCATTTCCAACAGACACAAATTCCAAAAGGCTAATTTATCACGACTGTTATTATTATTACTATTATTAGTACATACGATTTGTTATTGTTTATTAATACGACGGATTTTAATGCGACGCAAACACACTCTGAGCACTCTCAATCCCCTTTTCGTCCTAAAGCCAAGGTTTCCCCCGTTCTGTACCAAAAGCCAACTGCCATGTTTTGGAAATCACCCGCCATCCCTCCAGATGTAAAGCGCATGGACAAGCTTTGAGGAAATGTGCTTGGAAATGCACAAGACTCGCCCCCTGCGAGAACCGGCTGAAAAGGAGAAGAACCTTTAGACAAAAGTAGGAACCGCAAGGCGCCGAGGCCGTTTAGAAACACAGGAGCACATGACGAGGAAGCAAGAGTGCGCGAGGCCTCCACCATGCAGTTCCACCCAGAGGAAACGACGTCCTGAAGACATACGGCTTTAGAAATAAAGTCGAAATGCACACAATTCCTGCCTTTAAATGAAGGCGACTGAAGACTGAATGGACGTTTAAATGAACGTCTAATTCTGTCCTGGATTCAAGAGCAGCGCTCACAAGTCAGAGAGGGCGTTACAAATGTCAGCAAACTCACCTCAAACCACATCCAGTTCTTATTTAAACAATGCCACAAACTTCCCAGTGTGGTTTGGGTTCACACTGTGCTGTATGGCGTCCAAACACACGGGACGAGTTTATTCTCTCATTTATTACATCATGCATAATAAATGGTACTTAATACAGTTGTAAGTATGAGTTGTGGAAGGGTCTGCCGCTTGAGTTGCGTGCTTGTCCATCCATCGCTGTATTCAAGCCTCATGTAAAAACTCATCTCTTCCAGTTGGCTCATGGCTGAGCCTAAATTCTGTTTCTATCTGTATTTTTCTATTTTTCTTTTATTGTGGCTGTTGTTTTTATTGTTGCTCTTATTGTACAGTGTCCTTGGGTGTCTTGAAAGGCGCTTATTGAATAAAATTATTATTATTATTATTATTATAAGTGATCAGTAATTGTCGAAGGGTTTTGATTGGCTTGTCCTGTCTATTCCAATGAAGGGCAAAATAAAACGGGCGTAAGGATTGTAATGAAAACATTTTTTGGGACGAAAAAACATGCACGTTGAGAAGAATGCACGTTTTATATATATATATATATACATAATCGTATGTATCGCATTAAAATCCGTCGTATTAATAAATAATAATAAATCGTATGTATGCCTTTTATAGACTTAAAGATTATTTTGTATTTGGCTTCAGTAAGCAGGAATCCAAAGGGCATTTCTGTTTTTATCTTAATTAGTTCCCAGTGGCCATTTCTCTGGGATTTTCTCTCTCTCTCTCTCTCACACACAAACAAACACACACACACACACACACACACACAAACAGACACGCACACACTGAAAGAAACAGTTTCTGTCAGCTCCCATCTGCCAGTAACGCAATCCACCCTCAGGCGTCAAATCAAACAAGCAGCCAAACTTCCTTATTAAATCGTATATTACAAAAGTCTGAGTCAATTCAAAAAGGCGCACTTAAAGCCAAAAGAGCAGAAAAGATGAGCAATGCATGATGGGGAATGGAGTCTCACATTGCAGTTCTGTACACTGTGACAAACTGGCTGGATGGACGACATTTCGACCCTTCTTTAAAGTTACAGTTCATTTGAAATATCCAGAGCGCATCACAGTCCCGAACATGTTTTTAACCAATTTAACGTACAGCCTGCTCTATAATAACGTCAAATAAAAGTCAAAGTCAGGCTTATTTCTATAGCGCTTTTTACAATCGGGCATTGTCTCAAAGCAGCCTTACCATTTTAGATTATCTACCAAGATCTAACGCCAATCCCAAACTGAACAGTCCCTAAATGTTATAAGGAACAAAACTTGGGAGGGAGGACCAAGACTCAAACAGGGACCTCCTTGAGAAGGGTAGATTTTATACGGAGGGACTAAACTAAATGACTAATGTTTTAATAACGATAAAATAATAATAACCGACGGGCGGCACCGGCTGCCTCACAGCAAGAAGGTCCCGGGTTCAACCCCAGGGTGGGGCGGCCTTGGTCCTTTCTGCATGCCCTCCCCGTGTCTGCTTGGGTTTACTCCGGGTACTCCGGTTTCCTCCCACAGTCCAAAGATGTGTGTTAGGTTAATCGGTGTCTCTAAAAGTGGCCCTTAGTGTGTGTGCGTGTGAGCGTGTGTGTGTGCCCTGCGATGGATTGGCGCCCCGTCTAGGGTTGTTCCTGCCCATGCACCCGGATTTGCCAGGTGGGCACCGGCTGCCCCGTGATCCCATGTGGATTAAGCGGAAGATAAAGAATAAATGAATAAATAACTGGTACATTTTGTTAAAATGGGTGCCAAACGTGCCAACAATACATCAGTTTATCTAGTGAAACCTTTTCCGGACAGTGCATCCATCTTCAAAAAGTGAAAAGTACTTTTAATATTTATAATAGATGGTAAAATATATTTAGTTACCCTTACATAATTGTATTTGGCCCTTGTTTTGGTGTTTCTGGGTTTCCTCTTTTCTTGAGTCTTGGGACTCCCTAGTTTCTTCCTCGTCATATTTAGGGCCTTTTTCCTTGCCACTGTCACCCTAGGCTTGCTCAGTTAGGGGTTTGTAAAGCTGCTTTGAGACGATGTTCTGCTGTGCCATGCGCTACATGTACAGTAAATGAAAAATAATTTCACTTGGTCGAACGAAATCAACAACAAACTCTCTGAACATGTTGGTGGCTACACTTCCATACCAAAGAATAGCTGGTCATCACGACAGCTTTTCAATATGCCGTGCTAAAGACGAAGGATTTTTAAGAAACATATTCATTTAAAAATCACAAAGTGCTGTAAATGGACTGCAGGTAAAAATAATATAATAAGGGCAAATTTGTACACTTTCATCAGTATAGTATCGCGCAAATGATTTTGCCGCATTCGTTTTTTTTTTTCTTTTCTTTTTTTTGAATCACTCATACTGCCTTTAGTTGATTAACGAAAAGGGAAATCATTTCGATTTTAAAGGATTTATGTGGTCACAGTATTTCAGTTTTCGATGCACTGTGTGTCTATGCGTTACAGCGGAGGCCGAACATCTGAGAGCGCTTCTTAAATTGAATGCAATCCTTTCATTATCATACACTCAAAGACCACAGAGTAATTAACTACACCTTGTTGGTACCGGTTTGCCCCCCCCCTCCCTTTTGCCTTCCGAACTGCCTTAATTCTTCATGGCATTGATTCAGGAAGGTGCACGTTGCATGATGAGACTCCCATTCTCCGAACTCTGAGAGTCGATTGTGCACTGTGCTCATAAAGGGGTGCACGTGGTCAGCAACAATACTCGGGCAGGCTGTGGGGTTTCAACCAAAGCCCCGGTGGTATAAAGGGGCTCGAGGTATGTCAAGAAAATCCCCCCTCACACCATTACACCCCCAGCAGCCCAAACCTCTGAACCTCCAAGGCAGGATGGATTCTTGCTTTCTTGTTACTTATTCCAAACTGTATAGAGACTCGTCAGTCACACCAGGCGACCAGGTTTTCTAATCTTCCATTGTCCAGTTTTTTATTCATTGTGAGACTGTGTGAATTACAGCCTCAGTTTTTCAGGAGTGGCACCCGGTGTCGTCTTGTAGCCCAGCCGATTCAAAGTTGGACGAGTTGTGTGCTCAGGGACTCGTCTTGATCGTGTCAGCATACCTAAATGCTAAATGAGTTGCCGCCACGTGATTGGCTCTTCAGGTTTCGGCAATACCAACCAGTTGGGCGGGTGTACCTAATAAAGCGGCCGGTGAAAATGTATACTCGGGGGCAGACCTCTGCGCCACCCGAAGGCCAGTACTGTCTATATATTTATATATTCCTTTATTTCACTCATATTTATAAATGTAAAGTGTGTCATTTGGAGCAGACCCTTGCTGTATAATCAGTAATTGATTTGAAAAGTCCTGATTAAAGCGGACATGCCCAATCATTTTACCCCATCGGGACCTTGGCTAATGCGGGAATAAACACTGCACGAGCGCCTCTGCTGAATACAAAATGAACGGCGGGTACAGGTTACTTTCAGTCCATGCCTTTCAGTCCTCCTTAGTGTCGATTAACAAGCGTGTAAACATTTGCACTGGCACTGCCATCTCCGAGAAAACAAGGAAACACACCGAACAGTCGTTAGGCTGTTAAGTGAGACACGCAGAACCGTAGCAACACTGCCGGGGACGTCTGGAATCGCCCCGTGAATCACGAAGGTCGCTCATTTCGATCCGGAGAGTCAATTCCAGGACCGTGCAGGACGGGTTTTCCGTGGCTCGCGACTTTGTTGTATGTCCGGTTAGAAAAAGCTGACTCTAAGACGAAACCCACTGTGAAACTCGATGTCCTGTTGCACACACAAACTGTAAGTAGCACTACCGCACTGTGTAAAGAATGGCTACAATAAACCGACGGTGCCAGAAACGGCGTCTCTACGAATTATTCTTAACTAGGAGCTCACACGGAAACGATCCCGTGCGCACGGTATATAAACTCTACAAACTTGGCATAGGCGCCATAGAAAGGTCTAGAAAGGATTAGAAAAGAAAGACACTTCTCGCTGAGGTTCTTGAGGCCGCCCCCACGACGACGAACATTGACGACCGAACGCTCTAAGACATGCAATACTGTGAATCCAGGCTTCCCTGAATAAAGTCCCCGGGTCATGGCACCAGAAAAATGGCTTCTCCTCTATTTAGGCCACAGAGAAGTAAAGAGAGCTGAAACTCTTCGGGTTGTGAGGACGTACACGCTCCTTCCCGTGGAGGCAGAGGGTCTCGAAACAGGAAGTGAGAGAATTAAATCACTACTTTGCCTCACATGGGTTTGTCTGTGGTATTTGGATGACCGCACATGTGGCCACTGCGGGTTCGTGAGTGGAAGTGTGACGCTTCTCGCTCTTCCCCTAATCCGTGGCGTCATGGAACGCGGCGGCGGCGGCGGCGGCGGGTCTTTAAGGCTCCTCCTCTCCAGTCGTCACGGAGAGCCGTGCAGCCACAGAGAGGTGATCGGTCAGACCGGCCAGCTGAGTGATAAAACTGAACTCCTCGATATCCTGGAAAGATTTAAACCACAAAGCTGATTTAATGGCCTCACATGAGCACGTTTACGTCAGCAGCAATCGGAGGAACTCAACAGTGACGTCCAGGAAAGAACTGCTGGGCCTTAACCAATGAACCGACTGCAGTGTATTATATTTATATCCCTGTTATCCAGAGAGATATATGTGACAGAAAATCAAAACGGACTCGTGCTTTATCTGAAAAACCAGAGACTGAGAGATTTACTAAACTGAAACAACTTTCAGATTCGGGTGGAAAACTGAGCAGGTTATGACTTTTTGAACTTGGGAGATTTGCAGACCGTGGTTGGATTTGCTGTTCGGATTAAATTAATTCATCCAGAATAACTTTATCGTATTTTGAACGTTGATGTCGAAAGGGGAATTTTTGAGGGGCGGCTTTTTTCAAAACAAAAGCTGAACTGGGTCAATCTTGGGTTTTCTCTGAATGTCTCAAAGACATGGTTTATAAGCAACATTTTAGTCGTGATATCAATCTAAATGTGTTTTTATTCATTAAATTAACCTAACCTAACTTCTCGCCGGTTACGGTTAAAGAGATTTTTTTTGCAGAGATATCTATTATGAGATGGTATTGATTTTTTTTTTTTTGCTTCAACTGGCTCCATGCCTGCTCTAGACAAAGGGCTAGACTGCCCTCACATAGGATCAACACAAGGTTAGATGTGGGTATCGAAACTCCTATGGAACTGGTTTCCGAAAATCCGAGAACGGGTCCCTGTTAAAAACAGTTTGGCTCCTGCGAACGCATTTTATGCTTCAAATAAACACAGTGAAAAGCCAATTTCGTCCTGGATTGCTGGTCAGAACTACAGGACACACCACGCAAATTCACTACAGACACTACATTTCCCATGATGCCTGAGCCTCTTTCCAAACGCTCCAACTCCTTCGGTCGGAGCAAGTTTCTTCCAGTTTCTCTCATGGACTAATCTGCAAATATGTAAAAGAAAGTCCGCCATGCTGCCGAATAGATAACGTTAGCGCATAGCTATACCTCGCTAATGTATTTCATTTTTTAAAAATGATCCAGTTCTTCTTTTTATCCGTGGCAGAGTAGCACACGCTTGTATTAAAACGCTTCGTCTTGATAGTGTGTTCGTTATGGAAAACTGGTTCGTTATTCCCATTCACTTCCACAAGGGGGCGTGCAGTGGAGTTAATTTATTTTATACACTTAATAACGCCGAGTATGCACGGCCTTTTCTAATCATTTATTTACCATATTTTAACTTCCTCGTGTACAAAGCTGCTTTTTAAGGCAGTCGGTATTATTACTTGCTCCGTTCATCCTTTATCCTCAGTCCATAATAAAGTGAAATGAAAATAAGTGTATTTAGAAATCAGTGTATATTTAACTAACCACTTTCCAGTCTGCTTGCAGCCCTTCCTCTCTGTACAGGATGTAGTCGATCCTGCGCCCGTTCCCCTTCAGCGGGATCTTACGGCCCTTCTGACTCGGACACTGGTTCTTACTCGTCGGGAAAACCAGGTACTCCTTCCTAGCTTCTTCGTTCTCCATGACCCTGATGGAGAAGAGGGAGTTTGGAGATCAAATTTAAACAATGCTCCTCTCCTCTCTCGTGCTAAAACGAACCGACGTAATCTTTTACATTTATACTAAAGCTACACGATTCGAGCTAACATACCAAACTGCTGCCACTAACGCAAAGTATCATCACGCATTCAAAATATTGATATGATTCAAAATAAAAACACTCGTCAGTGGCTGTTCCAGTTCCAGGAACTATAGGAGGACACTGGTTATATGGTTATATATTTTTTTTTTTTGACAGACTTGCCGCTGTTCCTAAGGCAAATTCAAGTATTAGAACCGATTAGTACACTGCTCCCAAAAACAAGGGGATATCTCAAAATGTATATGAAGAGATCAAAAAAGAAGCGTTTGATTTTATTTTATTAAACAAGATGAGCAGAAAGGCAAAAGAAAAGTCAAAGAAAGTTGTTGGATTATATAGACGAGGTTTAAACTCGGCTACGGTGACTGAGTAGTAAGTGATTTATTTATTCGTGAGGGGTGAATTTAACAGGAGCATGATAACTGGACCAGAGTGCCCCCATGTTGTGTCCCATGAGTGTCCAAACACCCTGACAGTGACGGGACACGGACAGGATCAGATTATCCAGCCGTTCCTGTGGATCCGCTTCATTTTTTATTTTGAAATATAACCTCATTTTTGGGAGCAGTGTATATTGTCCCGGTAAGCTTCGTAAGTGTAAAGTGTGTGAGACATACTTCTGCAGACTCTCAGGTGAGCTGACTTCTTCATCATATAAGCCACTCGTGTCAAGCAGTGTACCTGTTAAAGATCAAACACACACACACACACACACACACACACAATTTATGTAAACTATTGCATGTCCTGTACTGTGGGTAAAAACAAATTCAATTGTCATTTTGCCTAAACTTCAATTTAACGTTAATCAGGATCCTAGTATTAATACTAGATAGTCTTAACTAATCCTAATTAAATATGACCCTATTTAATATAATATGACTAAGATGCACTATCACTGGTCTAGCAGTTAAGGTACTGGACTATGGAGCAGAAGGTCCAGGTTCAAATCCCACCTCTGCCAGTTGGGTCCCTGAGCAAGGCCCTTATCCCACAATGGCCTGGATCATAAGACTGTAGGAATTGTAAGTGTTTCTGGATAAGGACGTCTGCTAAATGCTTTCAATGAAACCCTAACTACACCTTACCCTAGTTAAGCATAGCACTAATCCTAGTTAACTGTTACCCTAACCAACCGTAACTAGCCCTCGCTAAACCTAACCCTATGCAACCCCCACTTTAAATGCTAACCCTAAGGAACCATAACCTTAGTTAACCCTATCCAACCCAAAATTTAGCTAACCCTAAGATACCCCAACCCTAACCTTAGCTTACCCTAGTTAACCCTAACTTTAGCTAACCCTAAGAAACCCTAATCTTATTTAACCCTAATTGTAGCTAACCCTAAGAAAACCCCGCCCCTAGTTAACCCTATCCAAACCTAGTAACCCTAACCCTAGTTAACCCTAGCAAATCCCAAGAAGCGCCAACCCTATCTAACCCTAACAAACCTAAACTGTAGTTAAAAATACCCAACCCTAACCCTAGTTAACCCTATCATCCCTAACCCTAGTTAACCCTAAGAAACCCCAACCCTATCTAACCCTGAACATAAGAAACCTAAACTGTAGGTAATTATATGCAACAATAACCCTAGTTAACCCCAATCCTAATTAACCCTAAAAACTCAACTGTAGTTAAAGATAGGTAACCCTAGGAAACCCCGTCCCCAAATAACCCTATCAACCCTAACCCTAGGAAACCCCAACCACAGCTAACCCTACCAACCCTAACCCTAAGAAACTCTAACCCAAGTTAATCCTATCAAAATTAACCCAAACTAATCCTTGGACACCCTAAGAAACCTAAACTACTGATTAAAGAAATCCAACCCTAACCCTAGTTAACTCTAAGAAACCCTAAACAACCTTAACCCTCCAGCCCATCCAATCAATATCTAACCTTAGCTAATCCCAGTTAACCCTAGCATATCCCAAGAAGCCCCAACTTCAACCTAAACTACTGATTAAAGATATCCAACTCTAACCCTAGTTAACCCTATCAACCCTAACTTTAGTTAACCTTATCTAACCCTAACCCTAGTTAACCTTATGTAACCCTATTCCTAGTTAACCTTATGTAACCCTAATCCTAGTTAACCCTATCAACACTAACCCGTTAACCTTATGTAACCCTAACCCTAGTTAACTTTATCTAACCCTAGTTAACCTTATCTAACCCTAGTTAACCTTATGTAACCCTAACCCTAGTTAACCCTATCAATCCTAACCCTAGTTAACCTTATGTAACCCTAACCCTAGTTAACCTTATCTAACCCTAGTTAACCTTATGTAACCCTAACCCTAGTTAACCTTATGTAACTCTAACCCTAGTTACCTTATCTAACCCTAGTTAACCTTATGTAACCCTAACCCTAGTTAACCCCGAGGCCTGATCATTTTTGGACAATGTTGCTGCAACACAAAAAAGGCTGTTTGTCTAGGACTCTAATCCTAATCCTAGCCTTATTCTAACCCCGACCCAAACCCTGGCTGCTGTTTGAGTGGATCAGACACCTGTGCTCAGATTTCTGCCTCTCTCAGTACTGTAATTGTTCTCAGAATACTCAAACGTCTTTTCATTTGACTCAAAGGTGCACAGTGATTCATCTCTAGCCTCTTGATTCTTGGAACCCAAAACGATGAACCTTAAATTTCCTCCCGACGTCTGCGAACTCATTCTGCATTGATTAATCTCCGTCGCGGTAACGCCGCTGCAGGATCGTCCTGCGCCCGTCACCCTCCTCTGTGCTCGTGTAAACGCCTCGGAGAGACTCTCCAGCCGGCGAAACTTCAAGCGTTGTGCAATCAGGACCCCTTAGAGCCCGGGTATGAGACGGCGAACTCGCGCGTGGGCATCACACCGCGCTCAGTCGAGCCTGAACATGGTGAGTCATGATTCGGCTTCCTTTCTAAGCCACCATGCTGAACGGCTCGTGGGCTTTTTCAAATTTACCCTCTCCATTATCAGGCTTTCTATTCCTCTTTTTCGTTTTCTTTTTCTTCTCTCTTTCTGGGGCTTTAATTCATATCTCAAGATGTATAAAGCCTTACATAATGCAGACTGGGTGCACAGTTATTAGGGAAGTGAGAATTCTCACCTTATCCTTATTTCTATGAACATTTTCCAAATGCAAATTATATAAATCCGATGCGGTGTCGCACTTTAAAGCTGACACTCGGGGGGCCATTATCTTTCTACGGAACAGCGCTCTTTTGTAATCATGCAGACACTCGAAGATGAATGAATAATAACATTGAATCCTATGAAGAAGCCGTGAGCCCTTCACCTACGTGAGATTTACAGCCATTTAAGGGTCATTTGATCTCCTTTTAATCGGCAGTTGTCAGCAACGTGTTAGTATATGTGTTTATATGTACAGGTATTTCACAAAAGTAAGTACACCCCTCACATTTGGCATGTCTACGGCTTTTATAACAGTGTACATTTGCTGTGCCCTCAAAATAACAACACACAGCCATTCATGTCTAACCAGCTTGGAACTAAAGTGAGGTCACCCCTGAGTGAAGATGCCCAAACTGTGCCCAAAGTGTCATTACTTTGTGTGGCCACCATTATTTTCCAGCGCTGCCTTAACTCTCTTGTCTATGGAGAACATTAGAGCTTCACAGGCTACCACTGGAATCCTCTTCCATTCCTCCATGACGACACCACAGAGCAGGTGGATGTTAGAGACCTTGCGCTCCTCCACCTTTCGTTTGAGAATGCCCCACAGATGCTTAATAGGGTTTGGATATGGAGACATGCTTGACCTTTGACCTCAGTTTCTTTAGGAAGGCAGTGGTCATTTTGGAGGTGTGTTTGGGGTCACGTCGTGTCACGTTGCTGTTTCTGAAAAGAGGGGATCCATGTTCTTATTCTGCTTGTCTTCAACAAACTGTCTGTGGTCTTTCTGGTGCGTCGTCTTTAGAAGACTGGACCCCCCACCCCCCACCCCCACCCCTTTAACCTCCGACAAGGGACACTGAGCACGCTCACTCAACTTCATTGGTCTAGATGATCTTGATCTTGATGGGATGATCTTATCCAGCGGTGCTGCAGCTCACATAGCCGAGGCCATCCTTATTTACAGAAACAATACTTTTTATCAGGTCCTCAGAGCGTTCTTTACCACGAGGAGCCATGCTGAACTTCCAGTGACCAGGATGAGAGAGTGTGAGAGCAATAAGACCAAGTTTAACACACCCGCTCCCCATTCACGCCATTCACTAACGAGTCCCATGATACCGGGGAGGGTAAAAAGATAATTGGGCACAATTTGACTATTTTCACTCAGGGGTGCACTCACCTTTGTTGCCAGCTGTTTGGACATTTAATTGTCTGTGTGTTGTTATTTTGAAACAGTGTACACACTGCTGTAAGATATTGTACAATCATCAATCAAATCAATCAATCAAAAATTATTTCTATAACGCTTTTTACAACGGAGCGTCGTCTCAAAGCAGCTTCACAATCTTATACGATCTTAAAAGGTCAATCCAGAAATTGAGCAAGCCTGGGGAGACAGTGGCAAGGAAAAAGCTCCCTGAAAGTAGAAGGAAGAAACCTTGGGACCTCGACCTCCATGGGTGGCCTAGATGTTAAATGAGTAAATACTTAGAAGTATATTAAAGTAATAGGGAAATTGAGTAAGTAATACAATTCAAATCAATATTAACATTTGAGTTGGTAATAAACTAAGCAACAACATAGATTTTAAAATCAGTCCTCAGTGGGAGGTCCTTGGAGGCGCATCGTCTCATGGCGGCTAAACGATGGAGGGAGTTCCTGCACATTTACATTGATGTCATTTATCCAGAGCGACTTACAATGAATACAGTCTTACAATCCAAGCCATTGTGGGCTAAGGGCCTTGCTCAGGGACCCGACTGGGGCAAAGGTGGGATTTGAACCCTGGACCTTAACCACTAGGCCACCACAGTCCCACATGGACTATAAGATCATTTAACTGAACAGCTGCACAAGGTCTGAGCCGGACTCTTATGTACCTTGTGTGTAAATGTACATTTTGAGGGAATCTGCTGTCTCACACTAAGGAGCTGGGTAATAGTGTCCTAAATCACTTAGCGCACTCAGCAGTTCTGCTCCCTATAGGTTAATAGTGCTTTATATGGTATGTAGAACCCAGGGAACAGTCAACTGGGGATCATTTTGGACGCCGTCCCGGACAGGGTCAAGCACCAAAGGTGTGATTAACAGCACTTAAAAAAGACTAGTTCTAAAGAAATAGCGTTTTAACATTGATTGGATTGCTTACTCACATTGTACTTTTGTCTAGATTGAAAGTAGTGGAGGTATGTGTGTGTGTGTGTGTGTGTGTGTGTGTGTGTGTGTGTGTGCGTGCGCGTGTGATACATAGGGACGAATGCAGAAACGCACTGGAAATGCTACATGCCGAAACAGAACCCACGTATATTATTTTGTTTCAGACTACATTCACTAAGCAGAGCTTATTCTTTTTCTTTTTAATTCATTTCAGGTGCTAGTATATGGTGGGCTATTTTATGAGGTTATATGTTTTGAATTGTGGTCGAATTTTCATCGACAGCTTGCGTCGTGCAAAGGTTGGTTTTCCGCGCTGAGGTTTCATTATTTAAAGCTTCGTTATTTGGCCTAACTACGTTCACGTGAGAAAAACAACGCAACAGTAAAGTAGGACGTATAAATGGGAATTAAAAGTGAGGGGATGTTTCATTGTGCAATATTTGATTCTGAAGTATCCCCCCCAATTTCTGTGAGCAGTACAGATCTGCATTTCCTAAACAAAACGCCCCACAAAAGTGACAAGCAGAAAGAATGTGATTGTGTCCCAATACTTTCGGCCACCTATGCCAGACTGTGTCCTAATACGTGCGTTAATTTTAAGATCCTTCACATTTTAAAGATTAATATAAATAAGAACGTTTGATTGGTCAGTTGTAAAACAAATTGTTTGCCAGTTCCAGTAGCAAATGCGCTAACACCCTAGCTACAATTTAAGGTTTCATCTGCAGTGTCATATTTTTAGCTTTGGGAAGACCTAACCATGTTTCCCCCCCACAGACTGAAGGATTTATGTCTTTAACATTTCATGGGCATCAGTGAGAGGAGCAAAGTTATATCCCACTTATACTGGGACCATTTAGAGTAACCAGTTCACCAAATGCATGTCTTTGAACTGTGGGTGAAAACAGGGGTACCTGGAGGATCTCTGAGCTGTTCAGCAACCACATTAACCATTTGAGACACCAATTAACCGTGACCATGTGAGCCGTTTCACTGTTTATTCCATTTTATTCCAGAAATATCAGGACATTTTATTATTTTCATATTTTATTATATATATATATATATATATATATATACTGCTCAAAAAAAAAATATATATATATATACATATAAAATAGAGTTATATATTCTTTTTCTAATTATTTCTATTTATTGAATTTCATTTTTACCTTTAAATATATTGCTTTAACTTTGCATTGCTTTAAAAACCCTTTAAAAATCTGTAAATTAAATTTAAATAAATGTAAAAATGTAATTTTCTTTCTCATGTTGTTTTTTTTTTCTTTCTGAAACCTGAATTGTATAAACCTTGAAATGTCTTAAAAAATAAAAATAAAAAAATAAAAAACAACATTTATTCAGATTATTTTCTTCCTACGTGTAAATATTTTGCCTAAATGCAGTAGTCACATAATATAAGTATTTTTTTCAATTATACATAATTATGGCAGCATGAATAACATTACATATAATGGATTGAAAAACAGAAATAATAAATAATATAACACACAACCGAAAGAACAATAATAAACGCTCATTATAAATCATCAAAAAAACAAGTCATCTAATTCATTTAATCTATTTTAATATTCAGCCTCACGATGATCTCGAGCAGGATTTGGGGGTTGAAAAAAAAAATAAATAAAATAAAACCAGTACTCAGAATCAATACCATAACCCAGTCCAGATTGGGTTTGTCCACAATGGCTTTCCAAATCGACCCAAATGATGATGTTTAGCTCTGCAGTTTTTAGAGTTTATAAATAACTCTGAGACACAAAATCATTTACAGCGGCGCAAACAAGCGAAGCGATTTTTAAAACCACACAAACAAAAGTAGGAGCTCATATTTTAGTGACTGGGAGTTTGAGCGGTAAGCAGAACAGACCGTCCCAGTTTCCTCACGCCTCAGGTCTTTTACCGAACATGAAGGCGCTTTGTTATTTAATATCAGCACATTTAAACAGCTGTAGGTCGTCGCCTGTCCTGAGAAAATCAGCCATCGGCTTTAATTATGCAACTATATCTTTCACTTGCCTCATTTCCCTGCAAACAGGGCTGTGTGTTCTCTTAAATGCCCCCAATCCCACAAAATCCCTAAAAAGCCCTCGCTCACATTCTTTGTTCTCAGTTTCACATGGGCAAAAAAAAAAAAAAAAAAAAAAACGGTGCGGGTTAAATAAATTGCACAGGTTGGCAGTGTGTGTGGGCCGAGGTCAAGAAGGCCCATCCCATTTAGAGCCAATTTGCTATTGTTGTGCACCCCGAAAGGGTTCCCAAAAAAAAAACGCTGCGCTCTCATCTCAAAATAGTTTAATTATAAACATTCTGCATAACCAGAACAAGAAAGAAATTTACACAAAACAACAAAACCGCGGCTCATCTGAAATGTCAAGGGTTCGAGTTCCGCGTCCCCACAGGCGAATAATTGTTTTGTGCTGCTGGAGTTTAACACTTTCCCTTACAGAGCTCATAAAGGGAGCTAAAACAACAGCTATGAAATCTTTAGTATGGGAATCGTACAGCGATAGTATAAAAAAATCAGACTCAAAAGGAACCGTCCAAGGAGTCGACGAAATAATAAAGGAATTTCTGTGTTTGTTTTTGCTAAATAAGAACAAAACCAGGCAGCAAAACACGCCTGTGACCCCGGGCGAAAAAAGCAGGAACAAAATGTGAAAAACCCTATACATATATACATATATGTGTATATATATACACAGTACTGTGCAAAAGTCTTAGGCCACCACTGTTTTAGCAATAGTTTTCTTTCTTTTTTTCAATTGAGTGTACATATTACTTATTATTTTATGGTTGCACCTTTATAAAGTGACTAAGAAAGTATTATATAATGACATATAACGTGTATAACATCTAACATGATGACATGTTTATTTGGTACGATGTATATGTATGTTTACATTTATCAGACGGATCATTAGCAGAGAGAATAAAGTCAGAGGGTAACGTTAACGTTGATCAATCATTATGTTTTAACTCTTTATTTTTCTGGCTGAGAGTCACGGTGATTAAATATAGAATGATTAATGAAATAAACTAAAGTTTTCCTGTAGAGCCATTGTGTTCTGTTTTCTATCTCTTTTTATTTTGTGTTCAAGTCGCCTGTATTTTTTTGTTTGTGCAGTAGTAGGGGATATTTTTTTCCCTTGTTTATATATACATTTATCAGTCTCTTTAGAAAAATACAATATATATATATAGGTGTGTGTGTGTGTGTGTTTTGCTCTATATATTCTCACGGATACAGAGGTACAGTGAGAATAACTTTTCATTAAACTACTCATTTATATTTAATTGTTTTATTTCCGTACTGGAATCACTGGCTTATTTTTAAACGAATGACTAAACCAAACTTATAATATAAAACTACTATGTAAAAAGCTAGAAGTTTTAACTACGTGTCCAATTTCTCAGATTCACTTTAAGATTTAGCTTCAAGTAAACACAGCTAAAGTACACAACACACAAAACCAAAAGGATCAATACATAAAATCCTCGTTATTTGTTTTAGTTCTACTTCTGCTCTACAGGATTATTATTCTAATCTTACTCCGGTCATATTCATATCCTATACTTTGGCTTTGTTTTGTGTGTGTGTGTGTGTGTGTGTGTGTGTGTGTGTGTGTGTGTGTGTGTGTGTGTGTGTTTCCGTGTTGACTCGCAACAATTTGTGTTGACCCACAAATATTAAACCAGCCTCTTGGCCGCTTTGACCGCGACATATTGTTTAAATATTTAACTGAACTATGTCTTTAATTCACACGAATTGGGTTCGAAATAAAAATAAACAGAGCATAACACCAACAAATACATTTGGTTTCTAGTTTGTTTCATGTTGATTAAATTGTTTGGAGAAATTAAAAACAAAAGTACCATGAAGTGTATACCAAAAAAAAAAACCAAACAGCTAAAGTAACGAGTAAAAAAAAAAAAAAAAGAATTAAAAAAAAATGCGAACATTACCTCTATCCAATCATTAACAAAGAAAACAAAAATTAAATTCATTTGTTTCCCTTAAAAAAACACCAACCATGCTTTTAACTGTATACACAGCCCCACTGCCTCCCATTCCACATACACACAACAGCTACACAACTTCTACTTAAAAGTAAAGCTGAGACTAAAATATTAGTCAATCCCCCGCCCAAATCCCCCAAACCCCAAAGCCTCTCATTACATGCTCTGTTCTCAGGATCACCTGGGCTCAGCTAACATTTGTGAATCTGAACGTGTTTTTGTTGTTTATCCCTAATTCCTACGCTCCTCTGTTTTTCTAACCCACACTGGATCTCTCTTTCTCATTACGGATCCCCATTCTGTTTTGTAACACAATAAAATAACCAAGATAAAAGCGCAGCGAGGTCGTTTTCCTCTAATAAAGCCGATGTAAAGCGACAGCTGGTTACACTTATGTTTAATTTGAGATAAATTAGCTCGACTCAGCTCGTTAAATAAACACTCAGCCATCCGGGGAATTATAACCAGCGTTTTATTACTATTACGAATTATTATTAGCCATAATCTGAAAGCAATTTCAACAGGCTTATTATCAGTGTTTGTGCTCTTCATGCTAATTACTAAACTTGTCAGGAAGATGGAGTATTACACGTCTTACCGCAAGCACGTTTGTATATAAGAGAAAACTCAACTTCTGGAATAAAATGCACACACTTTAAAGTCTCTCTCTCTCTCTCTCTCTCTCTCTCTCTCTCTCTCTCTGTCTGTCTATATATTTCAATCAACAAGATCATCAGTAAAGCAAGTGAAAAGTCAAAGAAAGTTGTGACATGTTCATGTCGGTGAACAGAAGCGTGTTAAACTGGACTAGGGTGCCCCTATATTAACTGTACAATAAGGTGTATGGTCACCCAAGAGGGTCAAAACACCCTGACAGTGACGGGGAACGAACAGGATCAGATTATCCAGCAGTTCTTATGGGATTCTCTTCGTATTTATATTAAAATACGACCTCAAGATTAGAATAATAATCCTGTAGAGCAGAAGTAGAACTAAAACAAATAACGAGGATTTTATGTATTTGGTTTTGTGTGTTGTGTACTTTAGCTGTGTGTACTTGAAGCTAAATCTTAAAGTGAATCTGAGAAATTGGACACGTAGTTAAAACTTCCAGATAGAAATAAAAACAATTCAATATAAATGAGTAGGTTAATGAAAAGCTGTGTAAGTTATCCTCACTGTACATCTGCATCTGTGAGAATATATAGAGCAAAACACACACACACACACACACACACACACACACACGAACATACACACACACACGAACATACACACACCTAGAACACAAAACTACACAATTACAGGCAAAGTCAACTAACTATATTATATTATATTATATTATATTATATTATATTATATTATATTATAATATTAATATAATATAAATATTAATATTAA
>JAUZST010077332.1:0-20998 GCA_034779995.1 Parotocinclus haroldoi | reverse complement strand
TATAAATGATCACATAATGCAACTGTACTGAAGTACTGTACTGAACACAAACTATAGTTTAGCAACTCTATATTTAATGTGATCATTTGTTTTTTTATGCTTTGATTTATTTTATTAATTAATATTATTATTATTTAATTGTTAATATTAATTTAATATAATGATGTTGCCTAAAATTCACTATACACTACAACACTATATTTACATATATATTTATATATAAAATGAGACACTATACATTCTTTTTATCCAAGTGAGTTATTTTAAGTATTAAGTTGTTCATTTATGATACTCTCGACTGAAATAACAAGTTCCTTTTACTATAAATTGTGCCATTTTTTGTGATCATTTTATGAGGTCTTATTTGCTTTTGGAAGAAAACGGATAAATGGCTGATAATGTAGATATTAAGGGTTTGCTCACAGTCCTATATCATCCACCGGACTGTGGAGAATGTTTATTTTTGACAGATCTTTAATTTGTTATAGCTGGAACTGTGCTTTGCGATCCACAAGGCAGAGATACACGAGACACAGATTACTCAAAATCCTTTTACAGTTATTGCATTGTGTCTTTGCTGTCAGATCTTGAGAGATTTTTGTGGGGTCCACACTAAGAGTTTAAGGATGTGCACATATTCCATAGATGCAATGTTTTGTCCAAATTAAATTGTAGTTTAGGGTTTGCCATCAAAGCTGTATATTGAATTCAGAGAGATATCCAGGTAAAACCTTTGTTATTAAATGACAATAATTCATACACAACATTACATATGTTTGTTCAGCTCATTGACCTCTTCACACAAAAACAACATAAAATATGTTTTAATATTAATCAAATCTATTGTTACACCCCTGTTGGGTCTGTTTCTTTTGGTGAATGTTATCATGTGATCAGGCATCAGTTGACCACAGCATCAGAGGTCACTGTTCTCTTATTTGCTGTCTGTGTGGCACAGTATAGAAAATGCATATAAAATAGTGTTTTTAAATTTAACAGATGATGCTAAGATTTAGTGTTTTATGTGTTTTGTCCCATTCTCCCTGCAAACATATTTTAAGATGTGCAACATCTTATGTATGGGGCTGTTGCTGTCACATTTTTCATATCAAAAACCCAAAAAAACTGTTTTTGGAATGTGTGTCAGACCTGAAATACAGAAAACGATGTTTATTAACAAATAAAATGAAGTTGAACAAAGTATGAAATATCTCAGGTTCATACTTTCTTCAAATAAGTAAAAGTTGAAGTAAATGTAAGAAACATTTTTTTTTATAATTTTGGGTTGTAAATCAAGTTATGTAAACAATAAATATATAAGAATAAATCGATTTATTAGATATTCATATAGTGACCTCTTTTAATGCATATGGTTTATCTAAAACTTATGTGGATAAGTATTAATAGACTATATCCGCTTTCACTCCAAACAGTTTTAGGGACTAATTAGGGAGAATTTTAGAGAGGAATCCTTTTGGTGCTCCCTTGCCCCAGGCCTTTTTTAGCTTTTCGCACCACCAGTAGGGTCTATATATGACAAGGACATGACATAGGCTGAACAAATTTTGCTTATATGACTCAAAATCACGTTGATCCTCCTTCATAGCATGTAGGCCCAGTAAAACCTGGACCTATGTTGTTCTATTTGTCTGTGGTTTTCCCCAGTTTTTGTCACAATTATCCATTCATATGGCTGCCATTATAAGTATATATAAACATGGTGTTTGAGCGCAGTACAAGTGCTTGCATCTGTCCCAATCACTCTACACTTATGCTACTGCATCCAGACCAATTGTATACCATCTACATACTTACGTCACTCAGGGATCCTAGGTGCTAAGAAACGACCCTTCCTTAATAATAATAATAATAAGTTTTGTTTATATAGCGCCTTTTTACAAACCCAAGGATGCTTTACAACAAGTATAACAAAATAAGATACACACAGTTAAAGATAAGCAGACACATTAAACAGAGGAGGTAAATAGAAAAGTTTTCAGAAGTGATTTAAATTCTTTGATAGTTGAAGCAGACCTGACAGACAAATGAAGAGAGTTCCAGAGGATGCGAGCAGCCACAACAAAAGATCTCCCACCCATTGAGGAAAGCCTGAATCTAGGGACAGAAAGAGAGTTGGAGTGTAATGTTGAACTATATTGCAAAGATAGGGTGTTTTCTCTTGAGAATAAAACAATCTGCAGCTACATGGCTTAAAATTTGACAGTAATAACATTCCACTGGATCAGACTTAACCCTTTCCCTACCATTACGTGGTGGAGATCTATAATTAGATTGAAACACTCCTGACCGACTTGACCACAAAACTGTCTTTATGTGTTAAAACTAATTAATCTGCCAAAATTGCAGCCTGAGACAGAGTAGTAACTTTACATTCAATTAAATACACAGATATTCAATCAGGCAAACAATCTTCCAACAGCCTAAGTTCTCCTAATGACTCCTGGTCAGAGATCATATAAGCTGTAATCATTTTAAACTCTACATAAGACAGAGGTTGGCCTTTTAAATTCTTCAAACCTCTGTCCATATGCTTCAGGCACAAGTTCATAAGCGCATAAAATAATGTTTTGTACTGCTTCATAATCCACAATGTCCGACAGTGGCAGAGGAACAAACCTCTTGGGTCTTACCACTTAACTTGCATTGAAACAATATTGTCCAGTATTCCTGAGGCCACATCAAAGAGACAGCAATACGTTCAAAGTACTAAAATATGTGTCTACCTCAGTCTCACGAAAGGGAGGAACAAGGGAAATGTGCTTAGTTATAGGAAAAGTAGAGGTTAACTCACTAACTACTGCAGGTTCCAGATCCAAGAGGTACCTGGTTGGAGGTCAGAGGTGCAGGCATGGTA
The DNA here is from genome assembly GCA_034779995.1 of Parotocinclus haroldoi. Classification (NCBI taxonomy): domain Eukaryota; kingdom Metazoa; phylum Chordata; class Actinopteri; order Siluriformes; family Loricariidae; genus Parotocinclus; species Parotocinclus haroldoi. Next base: position 18,123 of record JAUZST010077332.1, on the reverse strand, counting down.
GGAAACGTGGGTGTCCATCTCAATCTCCATCTGCTTCAAAACCTGCTAAAATTCAAATTTTCTCTGCTCTGCCTTCTCTCATTTCCAAATGATCCATCTAGACCTTCTCCTCTCTGGATGAACTGGAAGACACAGAAAAAGGATCAAACCTAGGCAAAGTTGCCTTAACATTAGGAGGTGTACCTCCAGTCTCTTTTATGGATACAACAGGAGTACATGGGCCTCCCTCCTGCATTCTAAATATACCACCATCAGAAGCAGCGGTACAGCTTCCTCATCCGTATCCACAGCTTTACTTAAAATACCAAGCTCAACTAATTTATCAAGTAAAAGCCTCTTCATATTTCCCTTTCTTAACTGTTTGGAAATCAAAAGATCAATATGCCCACCAATACTTCTCTGAACTTGGATTCCCCACAAATAACTGAACCTCAAACTGAGCCATGACAATGCCACAAAACCAACACAAAACTCCACAAACTGAATCACATACACCACATTCACTCACAAATCATCTACCATATTACAAAAAGGGACAAAAAGTATCCCGGACCTCTCACACCCAATATGTTACGGGACCCTCAAAAGAGTCTAGGGAGAGAAAGAGGCCAATAACGTGTGGTAATGTCTGAACGAGCAGACTAGTGGTTGTGAGACAGCCAAGGAGAAACGACCAGGGACACACTGTTCAATAAACACCCCTTTACTAGGGGCAAAATATTCCAGTACATAACATTACAAAGAAAACCATCACTGAACTATATATTTACCAAAAGAAGATCAATCAAACTAATCCAAACCAAACAAAGAACAGGGGCTGAACTAAGGACGGTGCTAAAACAAAGAAACATAACATTACAACACAGGTCTTAATCTAACTCTCTAAGGAATATAACCCAACTAAATAAACACGTATGAAAAACAAACTAACTACTTTAATCCTGACCTTCTAACAAAAAATCAAAAGCCCTGCGTGATGTTTTGTGTGAGTGCACTCTTTTTACCTGTTCAAACAAAACTAAATTATAGCATAAAAAACTTTAATTCTTTAAGACAGTGAAGTATTGGATTTCAGTCACTAGACACAGGTCTAGAAAAGACAGTCCTCAAGGGATTTCGGGTGAGCTAGACGGTGGATGGATTTAAATGTCAGTAGCAGAATGAACCGGGAGCCAGTGTAGCTGGGATAAAACAGGAGGGATGCGGTAAAAATTTTAGTTTATACACGAATCCTAGCAGTAGAGTTTTGGATGTATTGTAAGATTTAAATGGAAGCAGAAGGAAGACCGTAAAGAAGAGAATCCCTACACTTTTTGGTTGTCCACTAGACTGTTTCCCCGATTTTTCCTGTCTTTCTTGTTTTCTCTTGAATTCTTTAAGACACTGGAGTATTGGATTTCAGTCACTAGACACACGTCTGGAAAAGGTCACTGATGACCAATTGCTGGCGGCAGACACTGGCTTACCTTCCCTGTTCATCCTCTTGGATTTGGTAATCTCTTAAATACCAATTTTATTATACTATTGGAATCCTGGGACCTAACTTTATTACTGAATACATGCTTCCCCTGGGCAATTTCATTAGAATTTCATTTCAATATTATGCTGATGATGTGCAACTCTACCTCTGAACCGACGCATGGACCTCAGCAGCCTCTTCCTCATCATCGACACATCTCAAACCTCAATCATAACTTGCCGCCTGTCTAGAGAAAATACAGATGTGAATGAAACAGAATTTTCTTCAGTTGAACAGTGCCAAACAATAAGACAATTATGTGTGTTGGCACCACACATCAGATCCAGTCAACCTTCGTAACCAATATTACTTGGCCAGAGGTTTGATCCTCAACTTACTCTAGAGACCCACATTAAGCACCTTGTACAACCTCAGAAACAATGCTAACTGAAAAACTCGTTCATGTTTTATCTCCTCCAGACTTGATTACTGCAACTTCTCATTGGGATTCCTGCCTTCTTCAAATGCTACTATTAGTAGTGCAGATAGATCGGCCACCAATCATTATTGTCCGATTTCCGTGACAAAGCATGTGATCGATCAATGACTTTCATCACAAAAACCGATTACCTGTACTTTACAGTCTGCAGAGGCCCTGTGTGCAGTGTTGTGTCTCCGACCCTGTCCTTTACACTGCACAGGTGTGTAGTGGGAAATCATAAACAAACATGTCTGCTGTGTGGAACATTTACATGGTCTATGAGGGTGATGTACAGTTTGCATCCTGCAACACATGCAATAAAAAAATACCTCTCGAACAAAGCACATTAAAATGCTTCAACACATCTAATATAATACATCATTTAAAAAAAACAAACACTTAGTGGAGTGTGGTGAGTTTTGAAAAGAAGGCACCTGAAGCAGCAACAATTAAACGACAATTAACGCAACCCAAACTTGCCCATATGAGCATGACAGACAGAAAGCTAAGTAAATAAACTGAAAAATCATTGGGTTAGATGACCAGCCTTTTTCAGTGGTGGAAGAATAGTTGTGCCTGTACATATTTGATATTTTTTCTCTTGTGAAATGTCAGTTGTTGTTTTTTTTTTTTTGATCAGAGCATCCATAGCTACAATACATTCAGAACAGTGCTGCTAGGATCCCGATGAGAGAACGTAAACACAAACATATTACACCCATCCTCTGTTCTCTCCACTGGCTACCTATCTCCACCAGGATTGAATATAAGGTTTCAGTCCACACCAATCTATGGTAATGCTCCAATCTACCTAAAAGAACTCCTCACCCCTCTGACTTCATCAAGATCTCTCCATACAATAGGCACAAATCGCTTTTGGCACCCCAGAACTAAACTCAGCACTATGGGGGACCGAGAATTCTGTTCTGCTTTTCCTAGTATTTTGCACTATTTTGCACTCCCGTTTTATCTCCTGCTGTTTTATTCACTGGCCAAAGTCACACATATAATAACTAAAAAAAGTCCTTGCTGCTGAGTTAGCTGAGTGGCACTGTTTCATCGTATATTTTGGCTGTTCCGTCTCCCAAACAAAAAGAAGGTCATAAATCTTAAATGGATTCACCATGCAAATTCACTAACGGTACTACATATCCCATAATGCCCCTACATCTTCTCAATTGCCAAAGGGCCTGGAAGTAAGTTTTAAAATTAAATATACTTAAATCCTTGTTATTTATGGAAATCTGCTATAAAATTTACCCTAAGTGCACTTGGTGTCCATTTGATCACCTCCGTTAACTGTGGAGACAGTGGACTAAAGTTCAGAGAAAAATCTCTGTTAGTTTATGCTTTGTGTCCCTGCTTTCCTTCTTCTTTCTTTCATTCTTTCTTTGCCCTGGATGCCTTCCTCCACACCTATTCACCATCTATCACTGCAGCTGCTCCATCACAGCCACCAGCTTCTGCTGTTTCTGACTGGTCCCTCATATTACTTATTCCCTTTCTGTCTCTTTAAATGATTAATACAGTTTCAGTTGTATTTTCTATAATAAACAATGTGTGTACCGGGATCATAACATCACATAATATTTATGTATCATAACAGAGAGAAAGATCTACTGAAATATTTCAATATGAATAAGGAGCTTTTATTCTGCATCAATGCCAAATGACTTATTGAGTAAATGGGCTGTGATAGGTATGTAGCTGACAAATGGAGGTTTTTTACTGAACAGGGAAGTTTAAAGTGTGTTTGTGTTGCTCTACAATGGCAATAAATTAGCTTCAACTCCTATTGCTCACTATGCATTATATATTTATATATTATAGTCATTCACTTTCCATGATTTTGTACATCTGAACATAAGGAGTCCTGTATTATACTGTATATGTACATATTAAACAATAGTGCTAGTTTTTATGTTAGTTATTGTGTATATTTTTTGTAATTAATGTGCGTTGCAACTGAGAGTGAATGAGCGCCTAAGCATTTCACTCACCTTTCGCACTGTGTAATGTGACAATACAGTGATTTGATTTGTAAATATGAAAGAAACTTACTAATCCATGAAGCATTCACCAAAAAATACAATATAATTATTATTGTTGGATTTTATATGGCAACTTTAAGGCTACATCGATGCCTCTAGGACAAAATTTATTTGATACTTGTGTCTTTGGGATAAAAGCCATTCTTTCATTGTATACATTTCTGATTTTGCTCAACAATCCTGTTAGAAATTGCGTAGAAAAAGCATTGAAGTCAGGGTGCCATTGCATTGCACTGCCAAATTGCATTCTCTTGATAGCCAACTGAATTACCTCCCTTCAAATCTTGTATCCATGAGTGAAGAACAAGGAGGATGCGAAGGAGGATGCGTTCACCAAGACATCAAGACCATGGGACATACTGTAGATATCAGGGCAGGTGGAACACAAGCATAATGGCAGACTAATTGAAATGATCACAAACTATTTCAGAACATCCAAAAGGAGAAAATTTATCCCCAACAATTTACACATTGGTGACTATTGGCTCTCTTGGTTAGACAGTAAACTCGTTGTTTGCATGAAACAAATATACTACATGCTATCACTATTTCAAAACTTAAAGTCAACATCAACTTTACTGTCTAAAGACATAAAGATGATTGAAATTTGGTTACTCTCAGACCCACGGTGCACCAATAAAGATTAAACATTAAAATGAATGACAAATAACATAAAATAAATATAAATTGTATAACACGGTAGTGAAGAGGTATACAACTATATTGAATAAAGGTCCCTGACATTAGCATCATATGTAAAGTGACATATGCATATATTAAGTAAATGTACACAGTGTATGCATAAAGTCCCTGATATTGATATAGAAGTAAAGTGACATATGCGGTGGGCTTAAGCTAATGTAAATATAATCAGTAGAGCAGTATAAACAGTGTTGCAAATGTAGACAGTAGTGCAAAATAAATGAGCACATAGATTTGTAAAGTGCATAGCCAGTTTGTAATGGTGTATCCAGTATTGTGGTCAGTAATAAGTTTGTTATCCTTAGTATTTAACTTTATTTAACGTTATTCAACATTTTTCATTTGTACAAAAATATGTATTGCACATTTTTTATTTCATATTTGGAAGCAGCACCTTTTATTTGGATAAAATCAGCAAAAATAATTAGGTCAGCAGAATGTAGACCAGTTTTATTTAAGCTTCTTCAAATCATAAAACATGCACAAATTAATATGTAAAAATATAAACTGTGAACACATATACAAATAAATATCATACAAAATAATATAACAAACATTGTAATCTGTTTTTTCCCATTACAGTTCATAAGGCTGAGTGTCAGATGATAGAGATTGTGCATCATAATAACAAATTTCCTGCTTGAAGAGCATCTGTATCATTTTGCGTTTTTTATTAATTTGACACACTTGTGCTTATTAAAGCCTTGATAATTACCCAATGATTTGAACCAAGTGTTTTAGATCTGGAAAAACACAAATAGATTGGGAGCCCAGATTGTGCACAGGTATTATTATAAACACTCACAAGCTGTTTGTTTACTCATATTTCATTGCATTTAGTATAAATCTGATGAAGTGAAAAGCATAAAACATATAAAACATTTCATGCAACCTAGCAAACAACAACAATGATAATATTAATACATTGTAGTCAGATTTATTCAGTTAATACAATGGTTAACAAAGTTTTTGTTCCATGAAAGAACGTGTTGTGCATTCTGAATCTAAATACACATTGCTCACAATAATTAGATATTAATTAAGTAACTAATCAAATATCTCCTAATTTTTGTTTGCATTTTTTGTTTCATCTGTAGTTATATTTGTTACAAAATTCAGCTTTTTTAATTGTTTGCGAAGTGCCATAGCTCCTTTTTGTCAAGATAAATAAATCACCAAGGGCCTGCAAAAAAATAAACAATGACTGCACATCCACCAGTCCAAGAAAATATGCAAGGAGTCCAAATTATTTCTGCTACATCTACGTAATACAACATGACATTGTGTGATGATGAGTGTGGAGACGAGAAAGAAGGCCACCCATTCCCTCATGTAGTCAGTCTGTTTCATCTTGGTTATCTAGGACATCCTGCAGACGTTCGATTACATTGAGATCTGGGCAATTTGGAGTCCATGTCATCATCTTGAATATATTATGTTCTTCAAACCATTCATGAGCATTTTTGCAGTGTTTCAGGGTAAATGATGGTTTGTAAAGATGGATGTGTTTTGAATGGCAGGTCATACATCTTTGTATTCTTGTATTTTGTTTCAGCTAACCTTTCTCGTTGAGTGAGTTACATGCCACTGGTGACTCAAGTAACTGTTTTTATTAAATGTGTGGAATTGCATATTGTGACACAAAAACTTAAATGTACATTGGTCATTGAAATATTATGTTTTGAGATAATTTTAGAAAAAAAAACATCTACTCAGCTTATGTGTTGCTCAACTGAAAATTACCATTGCCCTCTTTAAATGCTTCATTTACATTTACTGATCACTTTGGGGCAGATATACATACAGAAACCCTTATTATTAAACAATAAAACTTTATCAGACCTGTAGAGCATAGTGATCTTTCAATCTGAAAGAGGAAAACATATAATAGGCCTAAAAAGTAAATGTTTTTAATTAATCTTTTTTATATTCCCTACATATACAAACAGTAACTCATATTGTTTTGGAAGTGAAATGCCTAGAAAAGCCAGGTTGTGTTGTCTTGTAGCATTATTAAGTAATCACTGTCACCTTAGTCTTAGCAGTGTAAATATAACTGGAATTACTCTAAAGGAGTTTGCTAAAACCTGTCCAATCCCTGGTGGGTCAAGATGTTTGTCTGTTCATCAGATCTAGGCGACCTTGCAGCTGGAGGACAGTGGCATGGCTCGAATGATTTTGGCACTCACTGAAGGCCAGAGCAATGGGAAAAATATAAAAAATGAAGGAGAGAAAAGTAGGGTAATGGAAATAGCTATGTTCTCTGTCATGCTCCCTAGAGACAGACGCATGCTTTCTTCATCATGCAATTCCTTAACTTGATTTGGCTTGTGAAGAATTTCAATACTAAGTGTGACTCTATTGTTATTTGTACTGTCAGTATCACAAAAGACTGGCAGATTTTTTAGCTCATGCTTCGAAACTTTGTTATGTGAATGTACTATGGTAATACAACAATATAAACCCCATGGCTGGGCGTAATATAATGATGTACTGTAGAGATATTTTGACTAAATGGTTAGCGCTGTTGCCTCACAGATCAAGATATCCCTTGTACAATTCCCTCCACATACTTCTGTGGAGTTTGCGTGTCTGCAATGGTTACATCTCGGTAATGTGGGTTCCTCAGTTAAACAAATGAGACGAAAAAATTATACTTTATCATTTATTTATTGAAAATGATCCAATATTACATATTTGTGATTTACAAATATAAAAGTATGTGAAACTCTAGGATTAGCAGTTAATTTGAAGGTGAAATTAGAGTCATGTGTTTTCAATCAATGAGATGGCAATCAGGTGTCAGTGGGCAGCCTTAAGAACAGGCATCTGTCAAAGTCTGCTCTTTACAGCACATGGTTATGGAAGTGTATCATGACACGAACAAAGATTTCTGGGAAAAGGAATTGTTGAAGATCATCAGGCTGGAAAATCCATCACTAAAGAGACACTCAATCACTCAAAGTGTAAGGCGTGTATAGTCGGTAAGGTCACAAAGGACCACAGGGTAACTTCTAAGCAACCGAAGGCCTTTCTCACATTGGCTAATGTTAATGTTCATGAGTTCACCATCAGAAGAACACTGAACAACAATGGTGTGCATTGCAGGGTTGCAAGAAAAAAGCCACTGCTCTCCAAAAAGGACATTGCTGCTCATCTGCAGATTGCTAAATATCACATCGACAACCAAGAAGGATTTTGGAAGAATGTTTTGTGGATGGATGAGTCCAACTTTTTGGTTTAAATGAAAAGCATTTGGATAAAGGAAAACACTACATTTCTGCATAAGAACCTTATACAATCTATGAAGCATGGTCGTGGTAGGTTCATGATTTGGGCCTGTTGGGCTGCATCTGGGCCAATATGGCTTGCCATCATTAAACAATGAATTCTTAATTATATAAGATAATTCTAAAGGAAAATGACCAAGTCAAACTTCTGACCTTAATCCTATTGAAATGTTGTGGAAAGACCTGACAAACATCCCAGAGTTGAAGGTGTTCTGTTCAAAGGAGTCGGACAAATTTCCTGGTGTGTTGTGGTGGTGGTTGTGCAGGACTGATTGAAAGTAACATTTAATTGCAGTTATTGCTGCACAGGGGAGTCACACCACATACTTTTGCCACTCACAAATATGTAATATTGGATTATATTCCTCAGTAAACAAATGGCCAAGTATAATTAGTTTATCTCATTTGTTTAACTGGGTTCTCTTTATCTACCTTTAGGACTATAAAAAATCTGATAACACAACGTAACAATAAAAAAAAAGTGCTCCCATTTGTTAAGTGTGTTTTCCTAATTGTTTGTTCCTTAATGAATAGAAAAAAAGTTATTATTCCCTGTAAACATTGCTTTTTGGTCAGCAGGATATTTTTAAATGTATTTATTTTTAAGGATATTTGCGATATTTCAAGAGACTTCAAGAAGCTTCTGGAATTGTGAGAACTATTAAGAAGTTTCTAGAATGGTCCAGAATGATCTACAACTTTCTGGGACTGTACAGAATTGTACGTAGCTGTATAAATACAGTTATATACAACCACTACAGCCCCTCCTGAGAGACGGAGAGACAGGATCTACTTGATTAGGATTGCATAGTAAGTGGGCAACGGCCATCACAAACAAAGGGGAATTGACCTAGACAGACAGGTGTGAATTCAATATCTTTTCAGATTCTTATAACAGCAGTATTCACACTTCACCCCACACCCATTACAGGAGGAGCTTAGGAAGAATCATTACTTTCAAATGTATATATTGTATGTTATTCTGGTACCGGGTGATCAGTCTTGCACTGCTGAATCCTCAGTACACTTTTGTACTTTGATACTACATGGAATAAAGATTGACCATTTTATCAAGTTTGGAGATACGTCCTTTTTCCTTACAGCACACAGCAACAGCAATTTAGATGGCATCAAGAGGTTGCACACATCCAGCACTTTGCTATGTATGTGGCCAATTTATAAAGACAAGAGCGAAAAAGCACTCTGTGAAAGCTGTTTGTATGAGTGTGTATGAGGCCTACAAAGCATACTTCAGCATGCCTGTTGGTGACCAAGACAAACCATGGGTTCCTCATTTCACATGTGAGCACTGCAAGAAAACTCTCTATGGTAAGTGGATAAATGCTACTCTCTTAAATAGCAGATTGAAATTTTTATTTAGCAAAGGTTTGAAATGAGTTCAAGTTTAAAAGAGTTTTAATTAACACCTTTTCACAAATTTCAATGTTGTATTTAAATATATATCAAACAATACAATATATACGGATATATTGTATTGTTCGATATAAAACACAGATTTCAAACTTTGTTAATATCGTACATATCACTAGTCATTAGTGTGAAATAGGCCTAAATCAAATTTAAAATTTTATTTTGTTTGATTATAGGTTGGTACAGGGGAGAGATGAGAGCCATGAATTTTACTATCCCAAGAATTTGGCGTGACTAATCACTGATCACTCAACAAATTGCTACTTCTGCATGGTGGACCCTTCCAAACGTGGCACTGGCAAAAATGCACCGCCTGTAATGTATCCTGACATTTCTTCATCTATCGCCCCAGTACCACACTGCCCTGAACTTCCTAGACAGAGCTCAACCACCTTCAGGAGAAAGAAGCAGGTCAGACACTGATTTTTCTTCATATACAGCTGAGGAGCGAAAGCCATACCATCCTAACCAAAAAGACCTCAATGATCTGAGCTTCTGACATCAAGGCTCAAGCAATGGAACTTATTAGATGAAAGCGTTAACAGATCAGATCACAGATCAGAGGAAGCGTCAACAAGTTCCAGCTTCTTCAGTCATCAAGATGGACTTCTGCAACAATATGGCCTGTCTATTCAAGGCTATAGGTATCACCTGTAATCTGAAGGAGTGGCGCCTCTTCATAGACAGTTCATTCAAGAGCCTCAAAAGCCTCTTACATTTGGTAGGTAGTGTTTTTGTTATCTTTTAATCTTTTTTTTCTTGTTGTAATCATTAATTCTCTTACACTGTTAAATGGTAATGCATAGTAATTGAAAAGTCTATGTGGTATCAGCATTGTCTGTGCATTTGAAGCTGATAGTTAACCAAAATCCTTTTATTTCAGTATTGCTGTGCATTAAAAAAAACATTACAACCATTCCCCCTTTCTTTTTACTGTGATTTCCCATTGATGCTTTGATCAGTAATATATAATAATTCTAAAAAGTCTATTGAACTACCACATGAATCATCTCTAACAATATTTTGCTGCAACAATTGCTGCAACAATTAAATATAGAAATATGTTAAATTTGATCTTTGACAGGTATGGACTTGTAGTTTGATATTTTTAGGGGTGCATATCCAGACATTAGAGAGGGCTAGCTACAGAACTATGAGCATATAAAGTATGAATACCACATGTATACACCCATTTCAACAGCGTAACTACAGCAGAGCAAATAGGTGGTGGCCAAGTAGCATTGCTAAATTGCAAAGCTGCACTACTAGAAAAGCTAAGACTATCCCACAAGAGTAACAAAGTGTTAATATGCCCTTGCTAAAGCTCCTCACTAATAAACCAAAAATAAGAATAAACCTATATTTATTTTAATATAGTTTCCATGCAAGAGACAATGACTCCACCTGAAGTTGCACTTGACTGGAACATGAGTGGTGTCAGGAATTTCTTTAAAGTTAAAATAAAAATATAATATATACATTAAAAATACAATAAAAATACATAGTAAGGGAGTTGGGTCAGTGCCCTTGGCAAAAGTAATTTACACTTCTCTGATAGCAATATAAGCTGACATCAAGACAACATCTTTTCCATGTTAGTCCATGCATTTTCAACAAAAAACTGCAAAACAAGCCGAATCAGAAAATATTTTAATATGCAAATCCCTTACATGTTTTCACATGTATTTTTTCAAGAATTTGTTAAATTTTCTGCCTTTTTTAACTGCATAATTACTAGCCCTTAATTGCCCATTTACTACTTTTTTGTGCAGTGTGTTTCACATAATGACAAGCTCACTAACAGATGTTGCACATAGAAAACATTAAATAATTTGTCTGCACTTATTTGTAATAAACATTAAAATTATGGCAAAGTAAAATTGTCCCTATGAATAAGACATTCATTGTCCTTCCAATAGTATAAAGCTGTTAGTCTTTCAGTGTAATGCTCTTTTTGCATTTTACACTCTGGCGATGTGCTCCCTGTGACATCTATTAAAACTGAGTGTTCACCATCTCTTTTGAAATATCACAATGTGCTATGCTACTTGCGGAAGACAAATTGCTTTCTTGAGGTTTATTGTGATGTTTTCCAACCTTCTCCCTCCCAGACCCTGTAAAAACTCCCGTTTTGATTCATGATAGGTCTAGAAGAAAATAAAAGTTGGCAACATAGTTTTGCATTTGCCTTGAAAGCTTAGTGAGGTCGTTTGATTTGCACGTGATCTTCACAGTGACATGACATGCAGGATATTATTGAACCAAAGGTACATTTAAAAGGGGAGGCCTTTAAACATGTTGCTTTACAAAAATAGCTTTGTAATATACCCCCAAAAAAGAATGGTTTGTTATCTACTTTTGTAAATGAGATTTAATTATCATATAATAGATATAATTTTCACCCTTTAATGAGAATACTTTAAATTAAGTATATTTAAAATTTATTAAGAATATTTAAAGAATATTTAAGATTATTTCATATTAATTTAAGAGAATATTTAATATGACTTATTATGCAATTAAATATTTAAGAATATTTTAAATGAATACTTCATATATAATGTAAATTATAAATAATTAAATACATGTTATGTTAAAATATCATGATTTATGGATATGCTCACGTGGAATTGTAATTGCATGGATGCCAGAATGGCAATTAAGTTGCATATAACAGCCATTTGGACAATATAACAGTATTCATTATTTACACTGCACACAACAAATTTTAGTGAGGCCTGGCTCATTCGGCAAGGTTATTGAGGTCAAGGTTCAGCAGGGTAGAAAGTTGCTGAACTGGCTTGTTGCAATCTCATAAAGTTTTTTTTTAATCTCCTTTGTAACTAAATATAAAGAAGTGATGATGGATCTTCATTACTCACTACAGATTATGCTAATTATAGCTTTATTTTTGCCTTATTTAGGGATCTGCCAGGATCCTTAGGGTAACAACAGATGACCAGTATCCTTTCACAGATGGGCATGTTTTGTCTTGTGGAAGAACAGAACATATTTATTGGAATTTGCAATGCAAATTCTAATTAGGAAATCATTATCTAAGGACCAGTCTCTACACTTTTAGTACAAATTTCACCACTGTGAATGCTTAACATTACTGTTGGGTACCTTACAAGCCATCTTAATTACATGTACCAGCCTGTATAAGAGCTGTGAATTTCATAAAAGCAAAACCCATTTTACCTCATAAAAACAGAAACAACTGGTCTATTTTATAACTCAGCTGTAGCATTGATATAACCCATTAACGGTACAGGATGTAATGCATGAGTTCTGAATTGTGTTGTTAACAAGTGGAGAGTTGTATAGTCCGAGGTATAGGTATACTACACTGTTTACAAGAAATATGGGATAATTTTGTGAACAATATATATGGCAAAAAAGTATATTGACACCACTAGAAATTATACTCACCACTAACTTAATGATATAACATATGTAGGCATGGCATCACAGCAGTTAAACTGCGGCAATAGGCACTAACCACGATCCATCCCCAACAACACACTCCATACTAATACACGTTTTAAATGATTTTTTAGAGTGATGACAAACTTTTACTTACAAAATGTGCACTGGCTATAAATAAGTAACTGTTTTGGTTTACAATTACTTCCTGCTTCAGCCTGAATTTCAGCAACATGAAGTGGCAGGAGAAGGGAATAAATGAAAAGACTGACATTACACAAAAAATGACTTAAGAGTCCAAGCATAATACACTTTGGTGAATAGAATAGAAAATCATATAACTGTTATATATATTATACAATATTCTTGAAGTTTTCGTGGCCATTGGCAGTAAGCTGCTACAGAAACAAGAATCAGAGTAAAAACAGAACAAACAATCATTTTTAAGTAGTGCACAGCATGCAATTTTGATTTCTATGTGTTTGTTTGCACTCATTTTAATGTCATGCAGAAATGTTTGTATATATGTTAAAGCTTTTGAGTTTATTTTGGAGAAGACTAAACTGCAAGTCCAAAATGGCACTCAATTATCATGCAAAGACTACATCTGACAGAAATGACCTGTGTACTGTGTAGTGTGACCTGTGTACCTGTGTAGTGGACCTTTGGTAGCCTAGTGGTTAAGGTGCTGGACCAGAAGGTCTAGGGTTCAAATCCCACCTCTGCCAAGCTACCACAGTTGGGTCCTTGAGCAAGACCCCTAACCAACAACTGGATTGTAAGACTGTATTAATTGTAAGTCGCTCTGGATAAGGGCATCTGCTAATTTCTGCTGTAAATGTATGTAATGTACTGCTAACACATTTCAGCTTTCGCATATCATTAACAATGAATACAATGCAAAGTTTTTTTTATAATCCTGTTTCTCCTGAATGTAACTCGTTCCATTTCTCTTTTCCTGCTTTTAATACAGCTGATTTTCCTGTTTTAAGTGTACAATCTGCTCACTTAATCCACTCCTTGCAACCTTAACTAAACTGTGTCACTTGGTCCCTCTTTTTCCATTGCTTATTAATCAAGCATGTCTCCTTGGTTAGGTTCCTTCTATCTACAAAACTGCTGCTGTTAAACTCATGCTTAAAAGGCTTTAGGTCTAAATAACTACTGCACTCTGTCTAACCTTCCCTTTTTCTCTAATGGTCTGGAAGGAACTGTTGTCAGTCAGCTAAATCATACTTAACAATCATCATTTTCTTTCAACCTTTTCAGTCCAGTTTCTGCCCAGTCCACAGAGCTGAAACAGTGTTGCTAAAGGTCAGTGTCTGTAGAATCAAGTGCTACCTTTGATACAGTACATCATTCCACCCCCCTGTAAAGGTTTGCATGAACTCAGCTTTAATAGCACTGCCAATAGCACTGCCATTTATTGTCATAGTTAACCACTGAAAAACAGTTTGTCTTGCTTGACAATAATAGTTTTTCTAGCCCATCTGTCAGTCAGGGGATTTCTCAAACACCAGTCCTTATACCTCTCCTGTTCATTGTTTACAGTATATTCTTACTCGTGAACATATATTATGCCACTTCCATCTCAACTTTCATTGTTATTCAGATGACACACAGATCTACATCAGTACTAGTTACATTTAAGGTACATATCTTACTCACTTACTGACTGTCCAATTGATGATGCAACTGTCTCCTTCCCCACTGTTCAGTAATCTAGGTGTCATCCTCAACTCAACTCTCTTGTTCAGTGCCCACATTAACTTTGATGTTAAAATCTCATTTTATAATCTCTGCCATTTGTACTGTTGTAACTCCCTAATAGCATCAACTCTTCCTCCATTAACAAACTCCATATGGTTCAGAACTCTGTTGCACCCCATTGCGTGAACATATTACACCCGTTCTCCAACATCTATGATGGTTTCCTGTAAAATATTGCATGCAATAAAATATTTTTTGCTTACCTATAAGAATCTTATTATTCTTATTATCTGTTAGATCTTCTTCCTACAAACCCTCTCGCACTCTTGCTCTTGCTTGCACATGTCTTGCTCAGCTTGGCTACTTACCATTCCTACATCCAACCTCCTATGCTTTGATGATTAAACCTTTTTTAAATTTGCTCCTTTACTCTGGAACTCTCCAGCCACTGCTTAAACATTTCTGAACATTTCTAAATATGTCTGGTTAAGGTGGTTTGCTCTGCATTTGTGTTGTATCATAGTATAGGTATTTATGATGGGACATCTTTTGTGCATTTTTCTGTCTTTAAATGTATTAGTTTTTGATATACTTTGTGATTTGAGGTCTTGCATCTGTTAATCTTGTGATCGATATGTTGTGAGTCTAGCGATTTCATGCCGATTTATAGGCTTTTTTTGTTCCTCATGATTCCACTGTGTCCTGGGATCCAGCATAGCTTTATATCATAGTTCCTTTCTAGTTCTTGGATTTTGACCAGAATGTTGTTTATTGTTGGGTGTCAAGAGATAGATATGTCAGTTCTTCTGAACAAGATATAGTGTCTGGACAGATTATCGATTTTATTTTCTTTAAGGACAGTGCTGCTTGAAAGTTGTTTGAAAGTTGCTGCTGCGAATCAATGTGGAATGTTTGACCTATCTGTAAATATGACTGTGTATGATTGTTTTTTTGTATCAGAAATTCTTGTAGGTCTGTTTTAGGTGGGTAGTATGCTTCTTGTTCCTTGCCAGTTCTAGGATTATATGGGGCTTTATGATTTTACATGGAGGAAGGGAAATTTTGTGGGGCTGGGCATGTTTATGTTCAATCCCATTTTCTCTAGATGGATTGTTTGGTCTTCTAATGCTTGGATAAAATTTGGTTTTGAAGGTGGAAGTTTTGGCTTTGGAGCAAATTTGTAGACATGATGTTGTTGATAGTCCTTGAGTTTTTTTTTACATATTGTAAACAGTGTTTTAGGTGTCTGCTTTTCAGCCTCCAACTTCTTCACAATTGAGGTCTGATTGGGTCTTATCGCGAGCCTCTTACCTCAGCTTCATAGTGTCAACTTAAATGGTGGATTGTGTCCAATTTAGCTAGGTACACTTGCCTGATTTTTGGCTGCCTATATAGTCATACAGAGAGCATAGCTGACTTTTTAGACTCCTCCATATTTCCCAATTTATAGTCAGTGGTATGTGCGTTCAGAGCTGCATGGACCACTTTTGCCAAATAGCCTGTGACTGCTGCCCATGTCATGAAGTCTGTGCTATCAGCACCTGGTCCAGTGCTAGGTACATGCTTGCACCAGCTACTGCCAGTTCAGCCTCATCTTTGTTAGCTGCATTGTTGGAAGCTGTTTCACCTTCCAGGCTCGTCAACCTGTCATCTCTTTGTAACAGTAAAATATGTTTATTATGCTTCCGTCCCCTTTTCTGCTCCCACTCCTTATCTTGGTTCTTCTGTTCATGGCATCTCTTGTATCCCTCTGTGGTTTATTTTCTTTCTCTCTTGGAAAGCACTTCAGAGTCACTTGTGCTTGACTGTCTCCTCATCTTTATCACTAGTGTAAGCATCACAGATAAACAACAGTAGATGTCACAAACTAAATGTGCCTACGGTGGTGCAATGGTCTCTTAATAAACAAATAAGACATAGATATTATACTTAGTGTTTTATTTATTAAGGAAATATGATTGAATGATAAATAAATATTAAAACATGAGTGTGGAAAATGTGAATTGATGTACTATTCTCCCCGTGTTTTATGCAACCTGCATGTAGAGGCAGAGTAACTCAATTTTCATGACAGACAAAAATTGCATACTACAAATGTGAATTTTTGCTTTCTGTAACCTTTGTTATGCCTCAATGTTGTTGGTGGGTTAACTCACAAAAACTGCTTGCACAAAATAAGGTCAGGATAAAATAATAAAAATAAATAAATAAATAAAAATAATGGGTAGAACAACATTAGATTGTTGACCCATGTTTTTTTCAGACTCACAAACAAATGCAGCAAAACCTCAAACCACCATTTCCACAAAACCTGAATATGTGTATAATTTAGTATAACTAAGTATAATTCTTTTGTCTAATTGTTTAATTAGACCTTTATGTTTATCTAACCTTAGGATGTTTTAGGTCCTATGTATGCAAGTATTGTAAAAGGTTCAAAAACTTTTAGGCATCGCTGCAAAGAGCTGTTAGAAGAACATATGTAATACCTGACCATGTCTTTAAATATGGATAAAGCATTAGTTTAATTTAACATAATACAACATGGAGACCCATAAGATGCTATTAACTGCTTAAACCTTGCTTTTTATTCACACTGCATACAAAGGTTTGAAGTGTGAATATTATATAGACAGTTTTAGATAGATATACATTTCATACACACTAAACAACAAAATGAAGGATAGACCACCATATCATCCATCTCACAGCTTCAGATCATATAATGGAGGCCCGGTGAATTCAGCAAGGTGAAATCTAGTGTGACATAATAGCCTTGCAAAATAAAAGTTCCCTAGAATTAACCTTGCAAGTATAATAAGCGTAATAACCTTGACATGTATTAATCAATATAAGATCCTAATTAACATGGGTGGTTTAATTTTGGTAATGGGATCACACACCAACTTTAATCACATAGTGTTTCATCATATTCTTCAGGTATCTCCAGATTCTTTGTATCGCTAAAATAATAATGTAATGCTCATTTTATAATTTGAAAGTGAATTCCACTGTTCACCAAACAGAAAACTGCTGCCCGTTATGGGGCAAATCAGGATATTCTGGAGAAAGAAAAACAGTTCATTGGAGGTTGAGGTTTTGAGTCGAGAGCCACACCCGGCTGGAAGGTTTGAGCTGGGATCCGCCTTCAGTCTGCCTGTGACTTGTACCTTTGATCTTATGGTATCGGCCGCTGGGGCGTCTGAAAATGTCTGTAAGAATGGGGACTGGAAGCTGACGAAAGTCCAGGGCAATCTGGGCGGGCAGGGCTGAAGAAGGTACGTGGGACATGGGAAGTGGGCAAGGTGTGAGTCCAGACCATGAGTCAGTTGCAGAAGTCCTGTGGTACGTAGGTCTTCTTTTTTTTTTCTTGTTTTTTTTATCAGAAAACGTTTTTTTATTTTGTTAATTTAAGACAATTTATTTTTTATTTTTTGTTTGCTCCATTTCCCCCCCTTCCCCCCGCACCTGTTTTTCACTCCCCACTCCTCCTAATGGTGTGTATATATATTAAAAATAAATAAATAATAAAGTATTAATAGTCCTCCGAAGAGGGGGGGGTGGTGGGCGGAC
>JAUZST010077311.1:0-21000 GCA_034779995.1 Parotocinclus haroldoi | reverse complement strand
ATTATTATATTATAGTTTTATTATATAATAGTAAACTGTAGTATTATTATATATAAGTAAATTGTATTATTATTATATAATAGTAAATTGTAGTATTATTATATAATAGTAATTTGTAGTATTATTATATAATAGTAATTTGTAGTATTTTATAACAGTAAACTGTAGTATTATTATATATAAGTAAATTGTAGAATTATTATATTACAGTAAATTGTAGTATTATTATCTAATAATAAATTGTACTATTATTATATAATAGTAAATTGTAGTATTTTATAACAGTAAACTGTAGTATTTTTATATAACAGTAAATTGTAGTATTATTATATAACAGTAAACTGTAGTATTATTATATAATAGTAAACTGTAGTATTTTATAACAGTAAACTGTAGTATTATTATATAATAGTAAATTGTAGTATTATTATATATAAGTAAATTGTAGTATTATATAATAATAAATTATAGTATTATTATATAATAGTAAATTGTAGTATTAGTTTGTAATAGTAACTTGTAGTATTATTATATAATAGTAAACTGTAGTATTATTATATAACAGTAAATTGTAGTATTATTTTGTAATAGTAACTTGTAGTATTATTATATAACAGTAAATTGTAGTATTATTATACAATAGTAAATTGTAGTATTATATAACAGTAAACTGTAGTATTATTATATAATTTTAAATTGTAGTATTATTATATAACAGTAAACTGTAGTATTATTTTATAGTAGTAAATTGTAGTATTATTATATAACAGTAAACTGTAGTATTATTTTATAGTAGTAAATTGTAGAAATATTATATAACAGTAAATTGTAGTATTATTATATAATAATAAAGACACTATATAGTGAGCTGCATTTACTGTACATGTACAGTCGTTTTTTGGGCAGTAAATATAGCAGTGCTTCCATCTGGTGGACCAAGTTATGTATTACACAACGAGAGTGATTATTTAATAAAATAGCCTGTGTTATATTTCTCGGGTACCAACACTATATAACTATAAAACTATATTTTCAGATTTTGGATTGACAATCATCAGATTTTCCCAAAACCGTTAAAAAAAAGAACATTATGCTCCCTATGTGGTGCACTTTTTTATTATTATATCGGCGTTGTGTGTTATATTATTGTATTAACCTTTGATACAGGTGTTGTCCACAAGATGGCACTATTTTAATCACAGTCACGGGGAGCAACTTTAATTTCTATTGTTCAGTCATCAAGTAATTAATTATGACATTTAACCGTGTTATTTCGCTTCTCAGGAATACATTTCACTCCGTTCTCGGTCGTTGTTGGGAAAATCTGATGTTTGTCAGCTCAAAGTCTGTGTAATACATTTCCTTGTCCGCCAGATGGCAGCATATTCTGTGCAGGTCAGTGTGGAAACGGGTGCATCTGAAACCTGTATTCTAACCTTATAACAAATCATAAAATCAGCATTAATGCAGCTGATTATTATTATTATTATTATTATTATTATTATTATTATTTATACCAACGCATGTAAAATGCAAACACACTAACACCAACACAGCAGGTCAAATTCAAATGACTTTATTTCAGTTTTGACCGTTTCGTCAGTACTTTACAGTACATATCATCTTTTCTTTTTTAAGAAATCGATTGCAGTAACCTTAGAGAACAAAATCAAAACCGTTACAAAATGTCCGCTGCGTTGAAATGTGTTCGTAACGACGGGATTTCACAGATACGCGGGAAGAAAATGAAAAAAGACATCGTGGAAGAGCGTTACGATAAAAACGAAACACAAACGGAACCCGAAGCGAAGCGAGCTTTGTTCGACAGGATGCGGAAATGGTGGAGGTTTTTGAAGTAGGATGCTCCGAACGGGACGCTCCGATTGTTTTGACGAATATCTGGAGGAACGTTTTAGCCTAAAGGGAATCGCTAGCCCTTTGCACTCGACCTTTTGACCCTCCGAACTGTCCTGAAAAGCAAACCGAACGAACACGTTTTACGTTTCTGTCCCAAATGTCAGGCTTGTTCGGTACAAAATAAACACACTGTGAGCCATCGTACTTTATCACGTTACCGTTTAAACATGTATAACGGGATCAAAATCTCATTAAGAAGGCATCAGAAATCAGCGATTCCTCCACGTGGGCTGAAACAGAAAACGTCGGATCGAGGCGTCGGATAAAAACGTCGAACAAAGGCTTGGCGAAGCAGCCGGAGGAGCTTTAGGAAGAGTTACAAACGCAGTCGGCTCTTTAAACGTGACGTTCTCCGTATCGCGGCCGTCCCACTCCGCATAAAACGAACCTCTTAAAATCTTAACCTATTTTTTTTTCCCTCCTCTTCTCGAGGTTTGCGGAGAGAGCGCCGCGCCGCGCCGCGCCGCGCCGCTACGAGTTCAACGAATTGGCTAGCCTATTAGGAAACTCGGATTTCATAGAGTATTTATATTTATATATATTTATATATTTATAAGGACAATGGATTCAAATACATATGTACAACATTCATCAAGATAAACAAACAAAAAAAAACAATCAGGCTTCCGTTTGAAAACGGCGAAAAGAGAGAAAGAAGGTCGTCGTAGCCGAGCGTTTGGGTCTGAAAAAAGTTACGGGGAAGCGACGTTCGACGTTTTTACACTGAGGACGGGGATGGAAACGGCTCTACGGTCCAAAGCACAATCTTTAGCTCGGTCCCGGTTCGTCTTTGAAACGAGGAAAGGAAAAGGCAGGAAAAGGAAAAGGCGCGGCTTCGATCGAAACGTTCCGTTCCGGGCTTCGATTACAGGGATGCTAAGTGCTACGTTAACGCCAAGTTTAGAAATTGTATGTATAAAAGATAGGCCTAAACTAGCCTAAACTAGCCGCTGGGTCGCGCCGTTGCATTTACCGAACACCAGAGGGCGCTGTCGTACGTCCCGCTTTTTATTTCGAGGAACGTTTTTGTCTCGGCTATTTAAGAGGGCCGAGCGGTTCGTTTCGCAATTTGGACTTCTTTGATTACAGGGGACTTTCTTAGTAAGTTCTTCGTTCGAACGCTAAAGGAAAACGGGCAACGTCTCGCGTCGTTTGCACCGCAAACGGAGGAAGGGTTTTGTTTTTCTTTTGGTTAACCGGATCTAAAATCAATAACTCGTAATCGTGAGCAGAGTGCATCCAACTGCCATTTGTGAGACTTTAGCAAAGTCTGGTACAGAACGTAACGGTTTTGTTTGTTTGTTCGTCTTTTTGGACTCGCCTCTTTCAAACGGGTCGTGGCTCATAAGTTTGTAAACAAACGGACTGAAACCACGCCTCGTTTTTTCTTCGTTCGCCCGTAAACAATACAAACCGAAGGAGGCGCCGATACGATGAAACGAGGCGATATTGTACA
Source organism: Parotocinclus haroldoi (assembly GCA_034779995.1). Taxonomy (NCBI): domain Eukaryota; kingdom Metazoa; phylum Chordata; class Actinopteri; order Siluriformes; family Loricariidae; genus Parotocinclus; species Parotocinclus haroldoi. The sequence goes on along the minus strand of JAUZST010077311.1, from coordinate 17,627 downwards.
GGACGTCTGACCGTACGCTAAGAACTAACGCTAAGTGTGCTAAGCTGATAAACGGGCAATCCCCCGCCCCCCCCCCCAAACCGATGCCGCGGCGACGTTCAGATCGGCTCGATGGAACGAAACGGACAAAAAACACAAAGGACAAACGTTAGCGATTATTTCTAGAAAGCCGCTGATGTCTTCATTTCATCTCCGTCCCAGGTGAAACACGGCACCGGCTCGCTCTGTCGCTCGATTCAATTGGAAGTGTACCTAGTTAGCGCGCGAGGAGTTAGCGCACGAGTCGTACCGGGTGGTTAATGCAAACAGTCTGACAGAAGAAGAAGAAGAAGAAGAGAAAGAGGAACAAATAGAGGAGGATAAGGAACACGCTGGAGAACGACTGCAGGGCCGAGCATTAACACTTGAGTAGAGGCAGGAGGACGGGCAGCAGGACGAGCCACACCGACTGACACACGGGGGCCGACCCGTTCAGGTCCCGCACAGTTCCGGGTCCTAAGGGACGAAAAGAGAACAGAGGTGGAGCATAACAGTAAAAAGTTAGGACGGTATAAATGTACATATAAAAATGCGGCCAAAAACAAATAAACTATTAGAAAGCACGCAGTACCGCGCTCTGACACTAGGGGGCTGACTATCTAGAAAGCCGCCATATGGAAAGGTGGTCATGTAGGATATCAAAGCAGATCAGAAATGTATCAGAAATGGATTGGTGGAATCCGATTTGCAGTATCTCTTATGGTTAAACACAGAAAGCTCAAAACGTTTGCTGCTCCTCACAGGCAACCGAAAATGGAATCTGATGTCTGTTGAACGCCGCTGCCTCCCTCATAGGGAGTAACCTTTTATTAGAGAGAAACAGGGACTGTGGGACGACCGAAAAACATCAGCAATGGTTTTGGAGCTTTTGGGGAAAATGAATCATTATTACTATAGGGTGTACTCACTGTAGAGGAACACACTCGCGTTGTGGTTGCCCAGTCGGTTGGTGGCCACGCAGGTGTAGTTTCCATAATCGTCCTCGGTCACGTTGGCTACATACAGCATGGTACGAGAGCCGAGGATCTGAATGCTGATCCCCTGCATGTTACTGAGTCTAAAGAGAAAGGAAGACAAAGACTCATAATAACAAAAGTCCTGCATAATAAACAAATTCATTCATTAAACTCTAAACCCGAAACTCTGAAGCCGTTTCAGTCTGCCACCTGCTGGCCAAACTGGGAATCTCTGCCTAGGTCTCGCTCTTTTATCCCGTCTAAAACGTTCCCAACGGTTCCTCCACGCTAACCCTACGGGAACTGTACCTCTTTTCGTCGCGGTACCACTCGAACTCTGGATTAGGAACCGCCGTGGCTTCGCACTGCAGAACTCCCGAACGTCCAACCGGAGTCTCGTCGCCTTTTGCTCGCTTAATAAAAGGAGGATCTGCAGAAAACCAGTCAGAAGCAAATTTAAAAGCGAAAGCAGAGGCACGGGAACCAAACCCAAAAACGAAATCAAGATAAAAGAAGATCAAACAAAACAGATCAGCAGAAGCTGCAGGTGCTGCTGTAAGATGTACGACCTTGTCACTGCACCGGTTATTGCCTTATGGAGTGTTATCTTTATATTATATTACCTTATTTATTTCCTTTAAGTCCCGAGACTGAAAACAAAAACGTGGAATCTGTACTAATTCTAATTCCACGGAAATAATAATCCTAAAAATAAAAAAAATAAAAAAAAACGATAAAAATGATAACAGAAATTAGTTAATCTTTTATTTTACAGTTCGTAGAAAATTCGACAGGTGCTTTATATACATTAAATCATATATTAATAATAAATAAATAAATCAACAGTACTAAATAATACAAATCTGGAATATTTACATCTTTAACATATGGCCTTAACTTATATATTTAATAAACATTTAATATATTTTATACATATTTGTACTTCATTCCTACACTTTTCCTTTTCCTTCATATTTGACTTTTATAAATCAGTTTGTAATAATAATAGCCATAATAAATAAGTACATATACATAAATAAAAGTTAAAAGTCATGTAAATAAAAACAAAATCAGGAATTTCCTTATATTTTATACTTTAAGATAATGTTAGTATTTTAGATACACATTTTATATCTATATATTTTATACATCCATTACTTTTTAAAAGCTGAAACAGTTTGTGTTGTTATTTTTGTACAATTTCATTTTATTATTTCAACTGTAATTTAAAAAAAAATCCAAAAATCAAATAAAACAAATAATGCTCATACAGTAACATCACTAATAATAATAATAATAATAATAATAGTTATAATAATAATAATAATAATAATAGCAAATAAGTAAATAAATAAATAAATAAAATAATGTCACATTATGTATTAAATAAGAAATCTGGATGATTCTTTTAATTTAAGTTTTATATTATAGGTATAAATATTATATATTTTATACATATTTTACTTTAAAAAAAAAAAAAAAAAAATTTCTAAAACGTTTTGTTATATTTTTTATATTATTATCGCGTTATAAGAATTGCAATTACCCACAAAAAAAAGCAGTATATTATTAAAACAATAACATGATGCTCATCCAGTAACAGATCACAGAAAAGAATAATAATTATAACAATAAATTCATAAATAATTCTGTACAGCTACTTACAGTTGACGACCACGTTGACGTACTTAACGTCGGGCGTGGCCACATCGTTGCTGGCCTTGCACTCATAACGGCCGGCCTGGGTGCGCATGATGCCCGAAATCTCCAGGTACTCGCCCACATCCGGAGTCTCTGCTGCCAAGACACAAACGATCACGAACTTAGCGTTGTCATGACGATCCAGATCGTGGTTAACATTGATAGTGATTCTAAAAGGCAAAGCAGAAAGTGAGAAACGTGGGCTATACGGCTTGAGGAGGTCAGAAAGATCCGGATAACTAAACGTTCTCTTTCTCTGCGCTCTCCCCCTGGTGGACAGAATGGGAAGTGCAGGTGCGAGCCCATAATTAGGCCTTTACATGACATGTAAAAGTAGATGTTCACACTCTGAAACATCTCATCCAGCCGCATGAAGGCTTGCATCATTCCTCTCTGGCTCTGAGGGTCTTAATTAGCACACCTCGTTAGAAGCCGTTGTTGCACCCCTGGCATAAGGTGGACGCCATCAGGAGACCAGTTAAAGCGGAACAGTTGAAATGAGTGTGTGCACTGCACAGCTTCCGATTCCTCAGTTTAGAATCCGCTCGTGTGAGTGCTTCATCCAAGAAGCACGCCAGAAGGAACACCGGCACCTCCAAATTACCACTAACACGTAAGAGAAAGAGTGCAAACCGTTTGACATCGCCCACGGTCCTGCTAAAATATTCGTCCAAATATTATAATCAAAAGCACAGATTAGTCTCTTGCAGTCCATGGAAAGGGTACAGTATGGGATCCTCAAAAACGACGGAATCGTTCTCATTTACAAACACGAGCAACCCTGCTGAAAAAAACAAGCACTGACCGCCATCAGATCCACGCTGGTTTAAGCTGCTGTGGTACTGGCAAAGCTGGTTTTAGTGCAAAATGTTTTTTTATACTGAATCATTTCCGTTCTATAACAGAAAGGGTTAAACCCCCCCCCCCCAAAAAAAAACGTACACCTTAACCTAAAGCGGCAAAGACAGTTCCACTCACAGCCACCAGAGGGCAGAGCTGCTTAACATTTGAACAGTCGGTGTCTATCGGTTGGCCCAGGGTGTGTAGAATACATTCTACAGTGATATTAGAAATAGATCACAAATGCGGTTATTGGAACTGGTTCCTGTTTCCTGTCACGCAGCATGCACGCTCCAGGGAACCCCACAAATATGGCAAATGATGTCTAGCTTCCCCAACTCTTGGTTGCATTGTAACAAACAGACATATGTGGTAATTCCATGTAATGCACTGTAATGGTGGCTCAATACTTTTGCGCCGTCTCGCATTCCTTACGTATTTTACATCGAGCCTTTTTTTCGAGCCATTTAAATCGTTCTCACCGCAGCACAGTGATCAGTTAAACCAATAGTTTTGGTGGGTTGCATAAGCCAAAATATCAGACGCTTTTCAAACGACCAGGCGAGGAAACTGAAGTTAAAAAGGGGGCGGATATTAGAGGAGGAAAACACTGGGCATGAGAAACACTGTGTTCTGCCAAGGAGGATGTTCAAACTTTATAACGGCCCTTTTTAAAATTTCTGATCAGCTCAGATCAGCAAGACTGTGAAGAAACGTCTAAGCTCCTGTTTATTGACTTTCACTCGTTTGTTTGTTTGTTTCGTCCAAGGCTGCTGCCAAAGCGTCTGCATAAAGTTCCTATCTCTTAGTGACGGCCTGTGGTGCAGATCCAGAAGCCCTGCTGCAGTCACAAAAGGCAGAATGAAATAAGATGAAAGCGAGTGTGAGCGAGATCTTTTTTATATTCCACCCACTGTTTGTAACCCGAGGGTTGTGATGTCACAGTGAATTACTGAACCGCATTCTGTACGCATCAGGTCTGAGAGTCAGGAGGTCACGTGATCCGCCTCTTCTCATGCTTGGAACATCTCCCAAGTCCTGCGACTCGCCAGAAATGCAAAAAAAAAAGAAGAAGAAAGAAACAGAAGCCAAAACGTCTAATCAGTGACATCAAACCGGCCAGCTTTTCTCTAATTTCTACGATTTCTATTTAAAGACAGAGAGATTCCCAAAACACGGACGGCACAAAAAGTATTTAAAGGCCAAAGAAAAATAGGAGAAAACGAAAGAATGCACGATCCAAAAAGAGCACGATCACTGGCCAGAAAAAAAACCCCGCAAACGTCACAAAAAAAAGACAAAACAGTGCCGAGACGAGGTTAAAAAACAAACCTGCGAAACAAAGCGTAAAATTCAAATGCCTAGTAAGAATCGGGAAGCAAAGTCTCAGAGAGGAGAAACTCGACCAAAACAGAAAGTACAAAATGAACAAAAGTTCAAATCCTTGTTACGAAAGACGCATCAGGCACAAAAATCCTTGACACTGACCGCTCTGAGACGGGTTCAAAGATAAAAAAAACACAGTAAAAGTTAGAGTAGTTAAAGGACAAGACCTCGAGAAGAAAAGTAAACAAAACGGGGGGAAAGAAAATGGAAAAAATGAAACAGGGGAAAGCGCTTTAAACGTGAAAACCTTTCAAGCAAATCGTTTAGGAAAGCTGAATCTAATATCTACTGGGCTGGTACGGTGGTGCCGCCGACCAGAAATCCCTGGTTTGATCCTGACCTTGGACTCTTGTAGAGTTTGCATGTTCTCCCCGTGTCTGTATGGCTTTACTCTGGGTGCTCAGGTTTCCTCCGACGTTCCAAACGCGTTTGGTGGCTCTAAATGAGAATGTGACTGATGGGAACGGACGGAACCTGTCGTTACTAATAACAGAAACAAACGAAGACACAAGAATACCTGCTGGCTAAATCCCCCTTTTTTTTCGGTGGGGGTGGGGGTTAGGGGGGTGTAACCTGACACATAACAGAGGTGAAAGTCTCAGCGCACTAGTTCCAGGAATGCGTTCTGATTTATAAGTGCTCGGCAGCCGCGTCACTCCTGAATGCACACGGTAGAAAGTTAGCGTTAATTTATACGAATTCGTGAGTTGGAATCAGGGTGATACACAAACACCCACATCAATTGGCACAAAGAGCTTCGAGCGCTAATCTGTGAACCACTGCAGTTTAACACCACGTCCTGATCCATGCTTCGTTCTTACACACATTCATCAGTAACATAACACACTCATGATCATAAAGAAACGCTGAGCCTAGGATTTACTACGGCGGGTCAGGAAAAAGATTTACTTCAAATGACAACACGCAGATACGAGACGTGGGATTTCATTACGAGTTACGTACATCTGATTAAAAAAAAAATGCCTGAAAAAGATACGAGCCGTGTCATAAATACCAAACGTCAGAATTAAAACCAACGAGGGAGAATGTGCAGAGGCGCGGACAGGAAAACAGAGCAAGAAATAAAGGTGTGAAGAGCGAGGAAAGAAGAAAGTAAACAAATGACGAACAAATAAAGAAAGAACAAAGAATCTGGAGAATAATGACAAAGAATGAAGTGCAACAGAAAACCAAAGAGGGGAAGAGTAAAAGTAAACCGAGTAAAGAAAATAGAAAAGGAAAGGAAAGAGGGATTAAAGTGAAGAATGAAAAATAAAAGAAGGAAAGAGAGGGAAGGACAAAAAAAAAAATCAAGAAAAAGTAGAGTAAGGGCGAAGTTTTAAAAAAGGGAAAAAAATGGAAAACAGAAGGAGACAAATAGGAAAGAATCAAAAGAAAAACGGGGACGGAAAAAGAGGGAAGGACGATAAAACGATGGAAAAAACGATCTAGAAAAGAAGAAGAAGAGGTACGAACAACAATATAAAAAAAAACGGCATAAAAAAATAAGTCGACGGGTGGATACAAGCCAGAAAAAAAGAAAAAGAGAGAGAGAGAATCAAACAAATGAAACCGTAACACAGAGGGAAACAAAGAAGAAAGAAAAAAAAAAGAAAGAGAGGAAAAGAAAGAAAAATGAAACAGGAAATGGGGACAAAATATGATGAATAGAAGGGAAAAGAAAAGAAAACACGAAAGGATGAAGGGAAAGAATAAACAAAGGAACAGAAGCCAAAAAGGAAAATAAAGGATTAAAAAAAAAAAACCAAAAAAGAAAAGAAACAAACAGCAGAAAGAACGGATGATGGACGGACTTTAAGCGAGAGGTCATGACCTAATGAAGGTCCGGGAACTAGAACCAATTCTGGTCTGGCACGAGGCAACCAAACCCACTCTCTGGGTATCAGAGAGAGCTAACGGTTAGCACAGGCTAACACCCACACACACACACTGATATATTTTGATTCAGCACGTAGCATGCCCTTTCCGCGTCTATCCATACTCGGTGCTATTAGCATATGTTTTTATCCTCACGATCCGCGCTAATGACCTGCTTTGTTCCTGCTGGGCCTTTTGGGAAGCCATGATTGGTCCAAATCGCTCATGAGGAACCTGCATTATTCATGAACTCTTGTCTCTCTATTATTTTCCACGCCGAAGCTAAATTCACAAAAAGCTTTTTAAGTTCTGAAGTTCCTGTTTTCTCCATCAATTCCCTCGTAACGGTGAAATGGAAAGTACACCCCCGTCCTCTTGCTCTCACGTTTACGTTCTGGGTTAAAGAGCTACTTTCATAACGAGCCCACATTTAACAAGGGCCGTTCGCCCATTTGTGAGGGGGAAAAGGCGACCTGAGCAGTTTCGGTAGAATTATCTTAAAAGGACAGTCCCGACCTGAGCAAGCCTAGGGCGACAGCGGCAAGGGAAAAACGCCCTGAATGTAGAAGGAAGAAACCAAGACTCAAACAAGGGACCTGACCTGCTTGGGTGGCGTAGATCCGGACTGAAAAATAGAGTTTGTACGTACACTATATGTACCTGTCCTATTGTAAGTAGTACTCCTTTAACCCAGAGCTATAGGAACTGGTTCATCTGGATGATCTTCTGTCTTCCTAATGCTGACTTCAGGCCGCTCGAGTTTTCAGTCGTATCTCTGATACACCGACATCTCGTTTAATCACAGGTACCCTTACAGGTACAACAAAAGGACGATGTAACCACGGCAACATCCGGACGCAAAGAGCAAAGAGCTGAACGGCAACAGCATGCCACGACTGATCTGGATCCTGGAACCAGGCTTCCTCCTACAGACACCTGAAAGAGCCCCGGGTCCCTTTGATGGGCTTTGTGTATTTACCTCTGAGCTGTAGTGTAATACAGAGGACTTTACTTAAGATCCCCTCGACCCAGAACTGGGAATCTGGACTCACCAGGCCTTAACGTTCAGGCTTCGAAACATGACCTGAATAGGACGGCTAGAGCAACTAATGACCATGCCAAAAATAATCTGTTTTGGCTGCACGGGCATGTCTGAATGAGAGAAAACAGTGGCTCTTCTTCACTGCAAGGTTTAAGTTATAAAACACCAGGGAAGGGAGTACAACAGTGCTGATAGCGCAAGGCGGACTAACCTTTGAAATCGATTATCTCTATCAGTGTAGTGTATATAAAAAAAGACTCACATTGTCTTAATTGTCTCAACTATTAGCTTCTGAGCTTGCCTGATGACGTCGTTACCACCCGGAGAAAACGAGTTCCGTTTAATTAAAGCTCGTTTATTACGAGTGCTGGAGTCGGAGGTATAAATCAATTTAGGCGCTGCACTTTATTTTCTGCTATTATTTTGCACATTTATTTGTTGTCGTACTCAAAAGCGCAGCCCGAGGAAGCACCGACGCTGGAACCTTACTTTGCCGTCGTCGATCAGCATTTTTATGATTAAAACAAAACAAAAATAAGGATCTTCAGCGCTTCCTTTTCTTTGGCTACGGAAAAATAGTAATATATATATATATATATATATATATAAAATAGTGCAACCTCCACTCTGTACTGATATTTATATTGTTCTGGTCTGATTTACTAACAGAACAGAAGTTCATGTGACATTTACATTTTACATTTCCGGCATTTAGCAGACGCCCCTATCCAGAACGACTTACACCTTTTATAGTCTTACAATCCAAGCAATCGTAAGATAAGAGCCTTGCTTAAGGACCCAAGACCATCAGGTCCACAGTCCAGTACTTTAGGCTTGTCTGCAAATTTTGGCCACCTTTTGTCTTTCCTCTGGTCGCAGATCGGAATAACCTTGTTTACGATGACTGGGTCTGGGCGGCTGGACCGCTGTTTTTTCAGACCTGACCGCGTATCTCTCTAAACGTTATTCAGTAATAAATACGTCTTCTCTTTCTAACTCTGCCCGCTGGCCTTGCTTGCGTTGATGACAGTCCGTTCTCTTTCTCTCTCCGCCTTTTGGTGAGGTAAAGCTGAGCCGCTGTGTGTGACAGCATCAGTGTGTGTGTTTGTTGCTTCTGCTTTTGGACAGGAGAGCAGCATGTTCACAGCTAAGTTCATGACCTCCACACTTGCGCTCTCTCTCTCTCTCTCTCTCTCTCTCTGATGTGTGTGTGTGTGTGTGTGTGTGTCAGGCTTGTTCTCAGTGTTTTTCAACACCTTCGTGTTAGTCTGAAAATAACCGAAAGCGTCCAGATGTGACTCAGATAAGCAATGTGTACAGCGGCTGCCTCACGCTTTCGAAATCATCTCTGTGTTAGCGTTTTTGTATCACACTCACCGTTCGTTCATACGCCCCTAATTACCCTCGAGTGCCTCTTCCTGATCCTAATTAGGAAGTAATGAAGAGCCTGGCTCTGCAGCCCGTGCAGTCACCTGGATCAGCTCTGACGCAAACGATCCAGAGGGTTGTAAATAAACAGAAAAACAAAAAGGTACAATATTATGTCGCAAAAAATGGGGAAATCGAAGCACACCAAGCACACAAAGGGTGTTCTTTTTTTTGGGTGGGAAACATTCTCACATCCAGACCAGAGACCATCCTCCGTGTCTCTTACCATTTCTACACTGGACCACTACAGCTCACTGGCGGCAGGTCCCACCAGCAGACCCCTAGCAGGCTGATTTAGAATGCAGCAGCATGGCTGGTTTTCAATCTGCCCAACTTCTCCCTTGTCACCCGACTGCCGAATTCCCTTTAGCTCCTGCATCGGATTTAAAACACGCATGCTTGACTATAAAGCGAAAATTGGACCAGCCTACACCTACCTGAAGGCATTCATCAAACCCGACTCGGCACGCTCTAGCCTCCAAGACTCCAAGCAAAGATAAGGCTCGAGACCAACGTGCACCCAGGTGGTGGAATGAACTTTACCCTAACGTCCAAACAGCTCAGACTCACTGAAAGGCAGCTTTTGCTTTAAAATCAAATATCTAAACTTCGTTTCTTTCTGCGCTTCCTTTTTTCCCGTCAAGCCGCCGAGCTCTAACAGCCAGACGTGCGTCCTTGGACCGTGGGCCATTTATGCTGCCTTGAGGAAATGTCTATTGAGGAGAATACAAAGATTTTGGAAGCAGCTCCAAAAAAAAACCCCCAACTTATTTTGAAATGCGGTTTCAACCAAACACCTGCGCAGTCTCCACAGAGAACACTTACTGAGGATCTTAGTGGCTTGCTCGAAGGACGCCACGTTTCCGACCATCATCCAAGAGCTCACTTAATGGGACTGAGTTATACTGAGTTGTGCTAAACGGTGTGCTTTGTGTTCTAAAAGGACGAGGAAAAATCTCAAGCAACGTTCATTAGGCCTGGCACCTCAATTTACTCCAGACTTTAGATGACGAACGTTTCCCTCACGTTGACTGACGTGACAATTTAAGCAGCTGACAATCTAATTAGCTAATTATAGAGTCTGAAAGTCCAGCAAACGCCTTTCGTCAAACGCTAATCCAACTTTTTAGTAAATTACATCTCACAGGCGTAAAGCAGTGGTGCTCATGAACTTTAGCAACCTTTTGTTAGATCACCAGCTGGATAGCCTTGGGCTCATGTAAGTAATCACACACACACACACACACACACACACACACACACGAATCAATACCAGAACTATTAATTAAATGCCTCCTTCCTTCAGGATTCGTTTCTTCCACAAACATATCCTTTAATGTTTTCTTTTAAGTCAAGGTTTTTGGACAAATGTTTCCCTGATTCGCTAAATCAAATAAGGAAACGCGACCTCATTACTACAAAATCATTAAACACACGATCACCTGAACGTGTCCAAGCCTTTCATAGCGTTTCCGAGCAAACTTGAGTCACCGAATATATAAAGCCATCTAATATTAATCAAACATTTTGCCTTAAAATCCAGAGCTGCATCACTGAACAAACCAGCACCGCCAGCGTGGACCGATAACAACATAAAATAATCCCCGATCAAGTGCGTTAATTAAAACTCTAAAGTCAAAGCAGAGACTCTGGACGCTTTATTCTTTCTGATATGTGAAGCATGTGAGGATCAGATCTCCTTCAACTCTCCAACTCTTCAAAGCTACTTTGCTCTTCTGAAGCGGCGGCGCCGAGGTGTAATCTGATGATCAGACCTGATCTTTGGCTCAAAGTTTCAGAGAAAATCCATTCTGGCCAGATCAGACGTGATTAATCAGCTCGCTTCGTAAAAAAAATAAAAAATAAAATCAGTTTCCTAAATTCGAAAACCAACACACCAGCTCATAAATTTGGGTCAGGTTTCGATTCGACGTTGAACACGAGAACGACAAAGCGACAAAAATACATGAAATACACCGTAAAGTCTATAAGAAACCGAGCTTTCTAGAGCACAAAGCTCAGTATGGAATACAAATTCATTTCAAATGAATATCTAATAACTCCTTTTTTACTTCCAGCAAGTGGATTCCAGCTAGAATTCATTCAAATTCAGAATTACTGCAGTAAATCAGACTGTATGTAACATGGAGCGAAAAAACGCTGTTCACAAACACCTGGCAACCCACCGCCCACTGTGAATCCTGATAACTCCGTGTAAATAACGTTCAGTATGCATTAGGTACGAGTGGATGGTTCCTTTTAGAACATGATCACACCGCTTCATAAGGATTAGTTCAGAAAGTATTAGAGAGTATTGTAGCCCGTTACGTCACCTGATGGATTGAGCAGTCTCCAGGTGATAGCAGGGTCGGGCCGGCCGTTGGCGAGGCAGCTGAGGGTGAGGTTACTGCCCTCGTTTACCGTCACGTCCTCGGACACTCTGGTAATGGAGGCAGGAACTGAAAAAGAAGAGAAAGTGGTCCTGCGTGAGGAAGCTCAGCGTATTCGATGGTCATCGGAAAAGCCAAACAATGACAGGAGTGCCTTAAGAACAACAAAAGTTCGACGATATCAGTTTGATTTTACTCTCCTGGCATGAGGTCCTCTTAGGTTTGCGGCCATTAGAACCAGTTAATCAGCGTAATGAAATGCATGGGTCATGTTTAATGGTGTGATCTGGACGCATGCTGATGTAATCAGAGCCAAACTAGAATTCTTTTCCAGACATGGGGTTTGTTGTCGTCTCTTATAGAACCGAGCGAGACAGGACTTTCTGAGACTCGGCGGCAGTCACGAACGATATTGCACTAAAGACTGACTTGACATTTTCTTTCTTTAATCGGAGTCTAAGCACAATCTGAGAGGGGCTCGTTGTTACCCGGTCCGGGCTACAGATGAAGAGGAAAAGCGTAGCACACGGACACTTGAAGCCGCGGCGTCCGAAATCTCAGGGGGACGATCGGCAAATATCAAACCACTGCGTGTTTCAGATCCAGCAACGCAAAGAGAGGAAAGACCTTCACGAGACCAGGCAACAATGCACTGCAGTGTGTGCTCACAAATGCTGACGTGTGTGTGCTCAAGGGTTAAAAAAGGGCGAATAAACTCGTAAATCCCTGAGCCACACACAGCACGTCACATCTCCAACATGTTCTTTAAAAGGGTTCCAGTGACCATTTACCATTTCCTTTGAAGTGTATGCCTCAATCCGCGACCCTCGATCCCCGTTATTTGTTCATTCCGTAACAATAACTGTTTGATTTCTGTTTTGTCCAGCGTCTCAGATGAAGTTAGGCACAACACCCGAGGCGTAACTTCTCCCCTTCGGTTTCACCCCTTCTACCTTTCGCCCTGAAATAAAACGCTACGTTGAAACACCGAGGCTCTGAACATCATTGTAATTTTTGTTTACACGTCGGGCCCATGCGTACTGTAATTAATTTCTGATCTGATTAGGATTATATCTGGTTATTTACGCAGGCTACAGAGATAACGCGCCGCCTCGGTGGAACGTGTGGTGAGCTCCGGAGTGGGAAGCGATTAAGTGCTTAACACAGAACTCAATAAGATCCTAATTGGAATCTTCTGACACTTAATCAGGTCAATTATTTTATAAAATCACTGCTAATGATGGCCAAATGGGATTGGAACTTTGCTATTAGGAACCCTGCAAAATGAGAGGGAGTCTAATTGTGTCAACGCAAAGGATCAACGGAGAACAACGGAAGGCAGTACGCCACGGTTAGAGCGCCAGTCCTAGGAGCGCCAGTATGGCCGTAACCTAGCGACGACGCCAGCCGTAACAAAGCAGCAACTTTACGGTTACACAAGTAAAGTTCATAGGATCTACCGGCTTTGAAAATGTTTCGATCTGAATTTGAGTCAGCCCTTCAGGTTTTGGATTTAAGCTCCACAATGAGTCGAGCGAAAAATGTTACGGGACGGTTATACAGCATCAGCAGCTCCTTTGTTTAATTAAACACCGTCCACGGCCGATCGGAGCTCCTTTCATGGATCTGGTATGTCCAACTTCGGCCATTTCGAACTGACTTTCGTTACGACACCGGGATCTCGTTCTGATTTTCTTCCGTAGGTAGAACAGCGGGTCTGGAGTTCGAATTGTGAACCTTATCGAGTCTTCTCTTCTTGGCAAATGACCCGTGCGCAAACCCACCCCGAATTGATTGCTTTATTGGGCTGGTAATCATGAAGACTGAATTTGTTTAAGCAATAAAATCTTTCACAGCGTGCTTCTTGTTGGAGGTTTTGTATCTAAGCTGCTCTTCTCAACGGGGTGTTCATCAGCCGAACGCAGGGTTCAACAAATCAAAACCTGAGGCGCGAGCTGCATATTCCGTGGGAGGGGGTGCAGAGTTTCTACCCGGGTCAGCATTTTAGGCGTTATCAATCACGTGGTGTGGGTGTTTAATACATCACCACGTGCCAGCGCTCGGCTTCGTGATGGAGTGTCCCGGAGAGAGGTGGGAGGTGTGATGTGGCATAAAAACACTCTGGATTAAATCCAGCATATGAAAATTGAGACGTTGATTACGAACAGGGCGGTCTTACCAAATCTAGTTCCAAAACTGACAGAAGCATGAGCACATGAGCTTCATGGAGCCTGAGATCTGAACGTTACGTGACCCCCCCAATGGGGTGTGGATCGGTTTAAACACCTCACTTTGGAATGAGCGTGCTTCAGGGTCTGGGAAATGCATTACGGGTAAATGTGTAGTGCCAAAAGTGGTCCTTTATAGAGGACGGATGGAACCCAGCGTCAGTTCCAGTCCTTCTTCAGAATTTAAAATGACCGGAGGCTCCTAGAGCAACAAAGAGGGCATCAAGTCCATCAACGTCCACCAACATTTGGCCCCGCGACGTATTGTAATGCTGGCCCAAACGGCAGTTAGGAGAAAACGGATTTGAGATCTGATTCGTTTAGCTCCTGTAATGTGGGGCCGGAGATGGAGCTGTAATCCAAAAAGGCCAACGAAATGTCCCACTGCTCTGGAGACGAATACTTCGACGCCACCGGGGCTCATAACTCAGCCGTTAGTGTCGGGTCGGAGACAGTTCTGAATTGTGTGGAACCCTCGGGTCAGTATTGGTATCTAAAATATAGGGACATTTGAGGCTCTGTTCGTTCTGCTGAGGCAATATCAGGGGGAAATGAGGTGGAAATTTGGGGGTAGCAGAGGGACAGAGAAACAAGGGGTTAGGCTGAGGTTTTATGAAACCTAATATGTTTCCAGAATGACTGGCTGCTTAAACAGCGCCAAACCAAAACGCCGAGAAAACAGGAAGGAGTTCATGCAGTCCTATGAAGACCACGTCAAAGGGTTATTATTCAAATACCATTCGTTTTAACCTCAGAAACGTTCATTTCAAGGCACAGACAGATCTAAGTATAGAGAGTAATGTGTTCAGAATGAAACCGGGGCAGGAGAAGTATATTTCTTTAAAGATGTATTCCTGTTTCTACTGATGTAAGCTTTTTTTGATCTCCATCGAAGCCTCACAATTCAAAACACTTGTGCACTGCTTGCTTATATTGAATGTCAGCACTGATGATGTATTAGGTCTGTTCCTGCTACGAGGAGAAGCAAAACTGGATTACATTCTCCTACACGAGCATATAAAAGCAGCATCGTCTGCAAAAAAACCCCCGAAACTATCCCAAAATAAACAAGCAAACTCCTATTCCATTATATACAGAACAGAAGATTAGGGAAGAAATAAAGCGCTGCTTTGTAATGGGAAAATAATAAACGCTCGCCGCAACGTGTTACCAGAACGTGTCACAAGCTGATTATTTTCCAACGGAAGCAGTTTATTCCATGTTTACAACATCAAATTTCCAACAGTCACCCAATATAGGCACGTAGCCTCACTTAATTCTGGACGCCGAGCTCTAGGGCGACTCCCAGAAAAAGGCTGCATCACTGACAGGACTATAATGAGCTTAGAGCGAGGCGAAATGGATCACAATGCCGTGGTTTTACCCTGGAGAGCAGTCGGTCAAATCTGATTGGCTGTATGCAGTACCAATCCACACCCGCTGACCCCCCGATCGTAAACCTTTGGATGAAGCTTTTACAAGGACCAAGAAAGGGAAAGTCCACGCGGCGTTATCGATGGAGGTGGCTTAAGACAGCTGTTCTGATTTCACCTGGGAAATAGGCTCATTTAACGTGCTCCTAAACGTTCAAGGAACCCAACATTCGCCCCGAAATAACCTTCAAGGCACCAACCCGTCGAATAAAGGCCTTTACACAGACCTAATCCACCTAAAAAACGTCGATAAATTGTGAAAAAGAGTCGGAAACGGACAGACCGAGACGCCTTTAATATCTTTAATCGAATTCCTAATTCCTGAGTTCAAACCAGGTTGACCAATCAGAGCTCGGTTGTCGGGCAGAACAGCTCATCCATCCACATCGGAGCGTTTTAACAGGCTGACCATAAAAACATGGCTATTACATTACATCTGTGTTGGAATAAAACTAAAAGGCTGCAGAATGACGGTGCTATAGGCTCCCATTACGTCTTGTTTACGAACTTTACAAAAAAAGAGAAAGTGACTTGCATGGTGGATTGGGCCCTGCGTTTCTCCACGACTGCCCTCCAGCCTGACCGCCGACCTCCAGAAAGCCCTCAAGCCGAAATATTTAATGTTCCTCTAATTATCGAAGGCCCGCCAGGTGAACGCAAGGCTAATTGGAGCAACGAGGCCTTGCCTGAGTCCTCCGAAATGAGCACAGGTTACGAGCCTGCTGGGAAACGGAGTCATTAGCGAGCATACTGTACTCTGAGCTGAAGGTTAAACTGAAAGAGGAAGCGGCAAAAGCAAGGAGAAGAGCAAAGAGCGGCAGCTTTACCTGCTCCTGCCTTCAGAAGCTCTTCAGTTCTTTGTGGATTGAACAAAATGCTGGTTTGACTCTCCACCTTCAGATCCTGTCAGTTCCAAGTTGACAGCTTCCCTATCCCTGCCTAATTCTGTACTTTTTGCAAACAGCGAGTCGTCTCGTTGGATCAGTGCAGGCACCGGGCCATGCTTTAAGGACTTTTGCTGAACAGATACAAATCCGACGGTCAGTAATAGAGAGCTCTGGGAGAGCGAGGCTCAAAAAAGCCGAATATAAAAATTGAACTGGCAATTTGAAATGGTGAAAACGGAGGGTACTGAAATAAATTCAGGCTGAACCTGAAATCATGAAACCTGAAACCTTGTCTCCTCCCATGGCTTTAAAACTTTTGCGAGATCAGAACGAAATGGTGCACAACTGGACTGCGGTGCACTGACTAAACCGGGTGCAATATATATACATATAACAGGCCAAAAACAATCCCGGAGCCCAGGAAAAAACCATTTCCTGCTCCCGTTCGGAACAAACCTGAAGCCGTAGCCATAAATAAGCAAACAAACAACATCTGCTGGCGTCCAACGATGAGAAAATAGGGCGAAATTGAAATGATGACTCCTATTTCCCCTGACAATGCCTCGCTCTTTTCAACCTGTGAAATATGGAGCTGTTTAGGAAATGTCTTTAAGCCATAACTCATTTAGCTGAACCCCCTGCCACACTCTGTAGAGGGTGATGTGTGATTTTCTCGGGGCTCGTGGAGGCGGGACATATTTCATTTGTGTATCAGGGTTTGGGAGATGGAGGAGCTGAGCATATCATCCAGGACAACCAGGTAAAATACACTCACTATCTCGCTCAGACCCACATCATCCCGTCATCACAAGCTCAAGTTCGAATACGAACCTCACCGGAACCCGTACTAAAAAAAAAAGACCAACTGTAAAGTACACAGAGGGAAAAGGAACGGGGCAACGGAAATAGAAAACGAAGGAGAAGAGAACAATGCAAAACAATGCGAAAGAACGCTGTCTGTAAATGAACAGGGAACAATCTCTCTCCCCACACACACACACAGCAGGAGTCTTAATCTCACAGTATGAGTTATTAATTGTTGAGTGTGTATTTTGTGGCAGTCGGTGATGTCGTGGCCTTTCCTGCTCAAACATCTGTTCCACAGCACGGCATCATCCAAACACAACCTGACATCTAGCGTATGCATGCAGTGTGTGTGTGTGTGTGTGTGTGTGTGTGTGTGTGTGTGTGTGTGTGTGTGTGTGTGTGTGTGTGCTCAGAAGCAGAACAGAACAAGAAAACAATTATGCATGTACTGAGAAGGGCTTTTGGGTGACAACCAGAGGTCCAGTGTGACTGTAGATTTTTTTTACTGGGGATGAATTATACATTCACATCATATACAGAGAGAGAGAGAGAGAGAGAGAGAGAGAGAGAGAGAGAGAGAGAGAGAGAGAGAGAGAGAGAGAGACAGAGAGA
>JAUZST010077300.1:0-21001 GCA_034779995.1 Parotocinclus haroldoi | reverse complement strand
CCGTATCGCAATGTATTGTGATATAATCGTATCGTTTCCTTACCAATACCCACCCCTAAGTCTAAAGCAGGAATTTTCCCTTTTTCCCTTCCCAGTACATAAACTGGGACCTGTGTGTGTGTGTGTGTGTGTGTGTGTGTGTGTGTACCTGTGGGGTAACAGAAAGGGCGGCACTAAAGCAGTCCACAGCCTTGTCATACTCTCCACTCAAGTTGAACAAAACCCCAAGGCCACACTGCAGCTGAGGGTCGACCCGAGTGGGATCGGCAGCCGCCGCGGTCAGAAATAACGACTGGACCTCGTTGAACAGGGCCCTGAGACACAGACGTAGCTGTAGTCATGCAAAACCAGGACATGGAACGGCGTTTACGCCGATTCTTTAATGGACGGCTTTTAAAGAATTTTAAACGCACTCTGGGAGCAACGATCCGAATCTCTCCCTCTCCTTTTCCCTCTCTCGACCCTCCTCCCTCTCGTTCGCGCCCTCCCTGCGCTTGAGGATGTGCTGATATTTGGGGTTGTGCCTGAGCCAGTCGCGGAGCGTCTCACAGGCCTGGCGGTGCAGCGATTCGTTTGTGAAGCTGACGGCCAGGGCCATGAGCGCCGTCAGATTGTCCTTCTTCAGCTCGATGCACCTGGAAACACGAGAAGAACGTAAGAACGTGAATCGTGAGGCTACGGGGCAATCAAAAGGCAGCCCGCGACACGTTTGCTGACCTGCGGAGGGCGCTGATGGCTGCAAACTCTTGCTCGTTCTCCGCTTGGCAGGTTCCCAGATACTGCCAGGCCTGCGGGCATAAATGAAACAGTCCAGACCCTACAGTCAGGGTGAATGTCGATACGAGGGCAGAGCAGAGCGTAATGCTGATATAGATAAACGAGACTTAGGACTCGGACCAGCTGGTTGTCCGGTTCTCTCTGCACCGCGCTCTCGAAGAGGCGCACGGCTCCGGGAATGTCTCCGGCCTCCATTCTTCTAACTCCCTCCGTCAGGGGGTCCTCATGGGACAGGTACGGGTTCTCCTCCTCAAACTGATAACCCTGAGCGGTGCAAAGGAATCGATATGAGAGGCAGCAAGGATTGGGACGAACACAACCCAGGGAGCTACGCCTACAGGGACGACCCTACCTTGTCGTAAGAGGTGCTGAGCAGCTGGTCGAAGTCAGAAAGCCAGGGGTGAGCCTCGGCATCTCTCTTTGCCATCTCCTCCCACTCCTCTTGCAGCTTTTCCCAGAAATCCACATCACTCTGAAGAAGCGTCCACACGCAAAAGATGGAGTCAAAGAGAAACAGAAAAGACTGCACTGAACTACACGGTATACAAAACACAAACGGAGCAAAAAACGAGACCTGCGCTTCCTGGAAGAACTACAACAGCGCTTGAAATGTGGTGTGTGTGTGTGTGTGTGTGTGTGTGTGTGTGTGTGTGTGTTACCTCCACAGCCGCTTTGGCCTGCTGAAAATCAGGGCCTGCTGCGGTGAACTCGTCCACCCAGGCCTCGGCGGATTCTTCGGACACCTAAGAATGGAATTTATCATCAGGCGTAACGCCGACATTTACAGGCATGAGAAGGATGGGCTGGACAAAAGGAAAGGGGAGTGGATGAAAAACGAGCAAAGCAAAACGAGAAAGCAGCTTCCTCGCACTGATCCCTCTTCCTTCGCCTCTCTAGGCAAAAGCAGAGACAGGACGCCTACAGGAGGAGCCCCTGTGACTGACGCGAATGAATTTGCTCTCCTAAAATGCGCTAATAATGTGCGATAACGTACTACAGAGGTAAAGGGAGTCCAGGATGTAAAAAGAAGGTCTATGCAGCGTGAACCAAAAGTAGTAATTCAAGGTTTGCTGATTTTACAAAGCGAAGCAATCCGTTTGAATCAAGAGATGCACTGAAATATTAGGCACTGGAGGGTGGATGGATGGATGGATGTGAATGTATGGAATGTGAGGGATGGATTGATTTATGGATGGATGGATGGGAGGGAGGGATTGATCAGAGGGATAGATGCATGAATGGATGGATGAGAGCGATGGATGGATGAATGTATTTATAGGTGGATGTATGGATGGGAGGGATTGATGAATAAATTGATTTATGAATAAATGGATGGATGGATGGATGGATAGAAGGGGTGAATTGGTGAATGGATTCATGAATATATGGATGGATGGATTTATGGATATATGGATGGATGGATGAGAGGATGGATGGATGAATGGATAAATGGATTTATGGATGGATGGATGGATGGATGGGAGGGGTAAATGCATTTATGAATATATGGATGGATGAGAGGATGGATGGATGAATGGATAAATGGATTTATGGGTGGGTGGATGGATGGGTGAATGGATTTATGGATGGATGAGAGGATGGATGGATGAATGGATAAATGGATTTATGGGTGGGTGGATGGATGGATAAATGGATTTATGGATGGATGGATGAATGGATTTATGGATAAATGGATGGATGGATGAATGGATAGGAGGGTTGAATTGGTGAATGGCTTCATGAATATATGGATGGATGGATGAATGGATTTATGGATGGATGAGAGGATGGATGGATGAATGGATAAACGAATTTATGGATATATGGATGGATGCTTTATTAATCCCAGAGGAATCTTTTGTATTATTTTAAGAGAAAACAAATTAGAATGGGAGTTTACTTATACATTAGCCCTGTGCATGACACTGGCCAGCAAAAACGCTCTGACCCCGATAGAAGACAAGGCCAAGGCAGGCTGGGCACGATCCCCTTTCCCTCGGACACTGTCGGCGTGTGACTCTCATCTCAGCGTGACCCGTTTTCAGCTCGGTGCCCTTCAGGAAAGAATTTTCCTGAATTTCAGTGCATCACCACGATAAACTTTCCAAGCAGCAGGGGTCCTACCTGCTTGACGAGATTAGCCCAGCGCTCTGCCTGTTTAACTTTAGCTTGATCACTCCTTCCTCTGTGCTCCCGACTCTCAACCGGTACAGTCCCTCCCCCCGTTTCCTTCAGGAGCTGCTCCGTTACAGGTGCAGGTTGTGTTTGGGTGTGTTGCGATTGGTATTGGGTTACATGAAGAGTCACAGCCAGAAAGGAGGACAGGTTATAAGACAAAACATGACTCAAGGGAGACTCGAAGGGAGAATTTATTCCATCCGCCGTATCGAGCACCTAACTAGCCTAGCGTGTGCAGAAGCGTGTGTCAGATCGGGCTCAATTCTCCCTGCACTGCGTGAGCTGATGGCTGCAGGTTGTAGTTGTTTTTTTTTAAAACGATAGCGGTTAGGGCTCGTACCTGCGTGAAGCCAGACGCCCACTTTTCTGCCTCCCTGGCCTGCGCTTTATCAGTGAGCTGCTTTACTGTCTTGTCCTCCACAGTCACACTGCCCTCGCCAATCTGTCTAACAAACCGCAGGAACTGGACAAGGACGACAACAACAACAACAACAACAACGGCCATTACACACGATCAGCTAACGGGAGGAGCACAAACCCAGGACCTCACGTATCAGTGTTATGCTGTACAGCCAATCACAGCAAAGCAATGCAAGCTAAACCTCAACTCAAGCAAGGAGAAAAAAAAAAAGTTACATAGCGAGGGAAAATAATAATGGAAGGAACGAAAAAAGCCACAAGCAACACTTGACAAGAGAACACAGCAATGCAGGATTTTAAAGGATATATATATATATTTTTTTTTTTTTTCTGTGACAATTTGCCGAGTTGCCAGGAAACGCAAAAGCGCTTTCACGTGCCCAACTCACTTCTGTGTTCTGGAGTTTGGGATCGTCCACTTTTGCAAGGAGTTCATTGGCCGTCTGCTTCAGTTCCTCGCCTGACTGGTACTCCTTGGTCCTAAAGCGTCAAATAATGCTGCACGTCAAGATTTGCGCCACAAAAGAAATGCAAACCAAACACTCCACACTTTTTTCACTCCTCCAAGCTTCAAGGTTAAAACCTCTCATTCTTTGGAAAAATGTTCTGCAGCTGCCAGGCGTTGCCTAGCAATTTCACCCCTCGTTGGCACCCTTGCCTGACACCGGTAAAATCTCACGGACTTTCATTTATTTCATTATGTTTGTTTTTTTTTAAATGAAAACATTTGATTTCTCACCACTCGTGCTCCTTCTCTCCCAGGTCGCCCAACCACAGCTTCTCCTCAGACTGCTCCAGGTACTCTTCTGCCCATCTTCCAGGGTCTGAGATGGGAAAACATGGGCACAAGTCATGGCTAGATGCAGATAGCTAGTAAGGATGACGTCGCCAACTTTTCGATTTGCTTAGGTTAAGGTTTCTGGCCAGAGTAGAACAAAAAGAAAGATTTTTGATGGCTGGCTCCGCTTGAACTGCGTCAAACAAGGGGTTTACGTAGCAGTGGGTGTTCTAACAGTAGTGTAGAAAATGCAGAGGGGAGTAAACATCCAGCATTTTATCTCGCTGCTCTTAACAGGAGGTGGGATTGAAAACAAAGAGACGCTGATAGCGTGTGCGCTACTCTTTTAACATGGACACATTCCCCCCCCCCAGAAAGAAGACGTTCCTGTTATCTGCTAATGTGTGTTGTTGTTAAGAGCGATAAAAACTGAATTTAAAACAGCACAGATCAGAAACAGAGACAGTGAATGTCAATTTAATGTTTTTTGTGCCATTTAGAATGAGCGTTCACAGCTAGATATGGGCACTATCGGCTACCCTGCTCTCTAAATATCGGTATCAGTCGCTAAAAAACCCATATCGGTCGGCCGCTAGAGGCGAGGAATCAAAACGGGTGTCATGGGTCTCTGAGGGAGCCATTTTAAAGGGTAATAAAAGTGCAACGAAGGTCATTCCTTGGTCAAACTGCACCATCTCCAGGGATATTAGATGCGAGGATAAGATGCAGTAAAGGGAAGAGGTGATGGAACAGCCTGGGCGTGACGACAGCTGGCAGTACAGAGCAGTAAGCTGCAGAAAACTAACCTGACACTTCATTAATGAACTCTCTGGTCCAGTCAGCGTCTGCCGCATCGAACCCTGGCTGGCCAGCAGCGGCAGCCGAGTCGGCGCCAGACAGGAACTCTGCTGTCCAGTCACCGGATAGCGCCAACGCGGCTACATCAGGAGCTGCAACCAGGAAAGGTTACCTTAAGTTAGTTTGAGTACAGTAGAACATCGTTTAAGTTTGGGACATTTCGGTTATCGTCTCCCTTTTTCCGGACGAGTTTTGTCCCAGTTATTGTCACTCGCCCACTCGGGGACCGGTAATATGCGTACTGTCTCTTTAAGAGCCCCTCCAAGGGAATGTACAGGAGTATTGCTGTACTATGTAGTAACAGAGGGCGTTGTACTGAACTAGATAAGTCAGGATTACCGGATCCAGCTCATTCACTTTGGTTATCCTTTTTATTTCTGTACTGTAACGCCTCCAAATTCATGCATGAGCATGAAAAGCTCATTTTATTTATTCCTTATTGATTTCTGTATGGAAAACTATGGCTATTCTCTAGGAAATGTATTTTTTTTTGTTCATATTTTGGTGTCTGGAACGGATTCGTTGGCTTTACATGATTTCTTATGGGAACCATGGTTTCAGTTATTGTTCTTTTCGTACGGAGCGATGACGAAAACCGAGGTTCCACCACTGAGGCTTGGGTCCTTAACACGGGGAGCAACAAAACCAAATCAAGCTGTATGCGTGATACCTCTTTGCGGCGCCTGTCTGTAGGTCTGCTGGTCAATCTGCTGCATCTCTTCTAAAAGCTGCCCCATGTCGAAACTGTGAGGGGCGCGCGGGGGCACCTGGAGGAACTCGTTCACCAGCTGTAACAACAGGCGTGTCTTGACGTTTCATTTGTAAACGTGAACGTGTCTGACCTTCGCGGCCAATTGTAGATAAAACAGACTGAACATTTTGTGAAGTGCAAAATCAGATACATGATCGGTAGAACGAACGTAAAACAGGTACCTCCTCCTCGGTGGCAATTTCAACGGGAGTCGGAGGAATCTACATGCGGAGAGAGGAACACGTGGTAGAGAGTTTAATGCACCGAATCGTACAGCGGCCACATCTGTAAATAATCTGCTGTTACATTGCTGATACTGTGCTTCCTGACGAAGCCCTAATACCAGCCACGGGTAACACCGCCCGCCGTTTTACACTCCGAATTTGGCATTATCATTTATGCTTCGCTCTGAATGAACCCAAGACCAACTTGGTACTTCCCGAACAACAACAAACTGAACTTACAGTGGGCGTCGATCGATGTCTCCAAGCCCCTCCCTCTTGGGTCATGTGGCTGGTCAGCTTCATTAAGGGATTGGAGCCGCCGCATTCTGCCTCCACCAGCTCCCGCATCGCCATGGCAACACAGGGTCAGGACACTCCCGAAAGCACCTCAAGTCTTCCAGGAAAAACAGCGTTGAAGCCACATTAAGGGTGGTTAA
Source organism: Parotocinclus haroldoi (assembly GCA_034779995.1). Lineage (NCBI taxonomy): Eukaryota > Metazoa > Chordata > Actinopteri > Siluriformes > Loricariidae > Parotocinclus > Parotocinclus haroldoi. Next base: position 14,578 of record JAUZST010077300.1, on the reverse strand, counting down.
GATGGCACCGGAAAAAAACGTCACATTCATTTAATTTTTCAGCCAAAATCTTTAAAAAAATTATTGACTGAATAAAGGTTAACGTTAAACACACTTATGGACCAAAGGCTTGGTCTGGTGAAACGAACACTATGTGCAAAATGTTGCTTTTCCCCCCACAAGGAGTGCGATTAAGGAAATGTGAGACAGGTAAGAGGAATCAGTACACTGAGAGCGTGAGAGGGCTGCGTTAAGTTTAGGCAGTGGCAAACCAACAGCAAAAAATTTGTTTCAAATAGAAGGATCATATGCTACTCACAAAAAAAAAGACTGTTTAAACTCAAAGCACCGCTCGGATAAATAACATAAAGAGGTTTATACGATATGTAGACTTTTGCAGAGTGCAATACGCGCTAAACAAGCTCGCCTAGTTTGAAATCTAATCTGATTACAAGTGGCCACATCATTACTGTCCTCCTCCTCGTTATCCCCGCTCCTAAATCCCGTGGCTTGATACGAATTTCCACTGACCCAACGCGAGCGGTTAGTAATCTCATTAACTAACGTAAACGTCCGAGCACGAATAACGCACGTGGAAACAATTGTGAGGTGTATGTAATGATCTGGTATTCACGCGTTGATCCTTGACAGTGTTTTTCTTCACATTTCGAGTGAAAATTGTCGCCGTTTTGGCATCCATTCAAAACAGGAAAGGGGGGAGACGGGGAGAATGCAGACAGAAGACAGCAAGCAGGCCTGAAGTACAAATAAATCTACATCATCATCTACACGCAAACAAATAAGGGCTCGCGATATCCAAACCATTTTGCGGAACAAAGAGTCTGCCTAAAACCATACTACGAACTTCAGCCGACTCTGCACACCACTGTAACAGGATGGTGGACCATTCTTAGCACAGCAACCACCCGGACGGTCCTGGTAAAGGTGTAGTGTGCTGTGCTGGTATGAGTAGGAGTAACGAGTGGTCCTCCTGTAGGTTTTGGGTTTAGGATGTGGGTTTGTGCAGACTCAGTTGTTTTGGTTGTATTCTCAATCCAAACCTACAGGACCTGGTGCACTCACTGCTACACTTCAAATTAAAATGGATCATTGGTGGTGCCATGGTGGTCCCTTTGTGCATACGGACTATGACACAAATGACACCCATGTTGTAAAAGTACAATTAGGTTACCATACTGTGGACTGATTCTTATACTGCATGTCCACAAAGAACAATAGCAATAACAATTGTAGTCCTATGTACTTGTCTTTCAGTCCCGGGATTTAAGAATAAGCACCACGACAAATGCAAGCTGTTTGTCATAATATACATCGACGACAGCTGTACTTTACAAAAGAGCAACCCAGTATACAGCTTTATATTAGCTTATCAATGTCAACAGCTAGCTAATAATCAATAGGAGGTCCCACTAGTCAGCTAGTAGCATTTCGAAACAATGCCTGGACAGAACACAACTTACAAGTCATTATTAAACGGTAACTAATAATTAAATTAGTCATCATTAGTGTGCCTAGTCCGTGCAGCTAGTTTATAGCTAGCTAAACAGCTAAACAGCTAACCCACTCACCTCAGTCCAGCCGATGTGGCTGCTCTTAGGTTACCCCAACTCCTCTGCTTACTGTGGTGGCAAAATGTGTTCTTCTTACAAAACAAAACCAACAAGAGACGAGTCGGCTGCTTTGGGAACGTAAATATAACTCATTTAATGTATGAAACCGTACCTAAATCGTGTCTAAATCCGTATTTATCTTGTCCTCTGACCAAAAAAAGTGAAGCAGCTACGCGAAGCCAGTGAACAACCGATATTCACGAACGACTTACGAAACACGCGGTGACAACCACCGCGATACAGCGTGAGCTAACGTAGAGTTTACGTAAAATGCGTAAAATGACAGGACGATCACAGTAGTGAATCCATCGTCTGTAAAAATAAGATTGAACGCTATTAGCAGTGTGTTTCCCCCACCTAAAAACATTCCAAAATAACGCCGCCAATTCGGTGCGTTCAAAATACTACGGATTTGATTTCAAGAGATAAACGCATGTCGCGTGTAAGGTTGCGCAAGGACACAAAGTCCATTGCCATCCACCCTCAGGTTAATATTATGTAAAATCTTTAAGACCTTGAGTATTGAGTTGGTTGACAAGTCTTAGGTCTATAGGACACGTTTACTTCAACACAAACCATGAGCTTATTTATCAGCAAGTATAAAATACTTATGAATGAGTTCCGATTATGATCAGTTTACAAATATGGGAATTTGAAGCAACAGGAGGCAATGAACAGGGTTCAAAAGACCAAACTGTTAAGCGTGGTCCAGTTCATAGAAAATAATTAACAGTTTTTCAGCTGCGGTCACTAGTGCAAAGGCTCAACGACAGTGATAAACATACAATCCCAAATCTACAGCTCAAAACAGAATTGACTGAAGACGTCTCTGACCGGGCAGGCCAGACTAGAGGGATTCCATCCATGGCACGTTTATGCCTATGCCCTGTTCTCCGGGACGGGCAATGAACCCAGACCCAGACAAGGACAAAGCAGGGTTAAAACATTAAATGATCTGCTCTGTATAACAACAACCTTTGCTGAAAGAAAAGTTTGACTTACATTGTGTAGGATCATCATATCATGAAGAACAGTCTCTACGACTTACCTGTTATTAGAGGTTCGTTATATGACCCTGTAGTTCGGCCAGATTGTTTGTTTACATTCCTCTCCCCATTATGTGCGAGTATTACTGCATTCGATTTGGTTAGATTTGATTCTAAGTTAAATGGTTGGCTTTACGGTTGGATTACAGCGTATGGAAGCTTTCACCTTCCAATGACCAAGACCTTCCTTTTGTTATCGTGATGTTTTTATTATCAGCTCGAACATTTTCGTTTTCAGCGCGTGATCAGAAATAATCGGCGTTACCGTATCAGTAATGGACACAGTTAAACGTCGTTGACGGTAACCATTTATACAATAATGCAATTTATCCATTCTTCATATCACATTGAAAAACAACAGGCCTTTATTAAGAGACAGGTTTTCCACTGTACACTGACACAGACAGAGAGCAAGAGGAAACACACAGGAGAGAAGGTGGCTATCATGGAGAATAGGAAAGACATGGCTGTATATTCAAAAAATTAGAAGCCATGGAAGGATGGAAAGAATTAGTGGCTAGAACACCGATGTGCCTCGTGTTTCACTGTGATTCTGATAGTACACTTTTAAGTTCCACGCCTGAAAACACAAATAAATACACTCGTCAAGCCAGTCATGACCGTTATTATTACTAGTACTATTATTATCATTATCACTATACTGCGTGAGATAGTAGAAGGAGAAATAATAATGACAAGAAAAGGCAGAAAGTGCAGACTGAATGCGGATAAGAAAAATGGCCTATCCAAATATTGATAATCATAATAATAGTTATTAATATTTACAACCGTTTACATACAATCAAAACTGCCCGCGTTGAGCTGACATTCGGACGGGGGAAGGAGTGTGGCGACCCTTTCTGAACGCATACGCATTCATTCTCTAAACCTGAATTCATACAGGAATGTTTGGAGGAACTGGACTGTACATCGTGTGAACCGCGTTGATGCTGTTACTGTAAAAATGTCATTACGCACGGCGATTTGCACAGAAATGTCCATGACCTAGCTTACATTCGTCTGTAATAATACCCGGTGTTCAGAGTGCAGCGATCACATTCGCTGACGGTGATTACATCATTGTGCCGTACGTACGTTTGGCTGGACACTGGGGTGAGACGCTATGCGTTGTGCATTGGGTTGTGTGTGTGTGTGTGTGTGTGTGTGCGCGCGCAGACATTCCAGAAGTGACGCATTCACAGGGGCTGATGCAAATACCTTATGCTGAGTGAGAGTATGTGAGTGTGTGGTATTTATTCTTCAGGTTTATTTCATGGCTGACTCAGTAGCGGCGCGGGACGGAGTCTCTTCCTTCTTTCTTAATGATGATTCGCTGGTCGTCGCCTGTGTCGTCGGGCGACTCCACCACTTCTTCCTCGTCGTCGCCTTCCCCCTCTGTGTCCGCCGTAATGCCCATGCGGTTCTCATAAGACTGGGAGAGAGAAATGCTTGTTAAACAACAGAATCGGTTTATATCGGCTTATAATCGGCTTAATCTCCTGGTGGTCGGGTTCAAATATATGTTAGTCAGCGCCTTTCCTAGACAACATCTCCATTCGTCCAACCTCCCCTCCACCAGCCTGACAGAACTGCCCACCAAGACTCCCAGGTCGCCTCTAAGACGCCTTTCCGAACTGTCGCTATGCCACTTGTGCTCCAGTGCCCCCGTTTTGCTTTTGTTTATCTTAAACAGGGTAGGAAACCAGAGCCTAGCCTGGTCTTCAATGGAAGCAAGCAAAAGTTCTCCTTGGATTGGAAAATGGGTCACAGAGACCCATGCTAGCACCACCTCACAATGTAAGCCCAGCCTAGGATCGGAATCCAGGTTCTCAGGAGCTGTTGGTCCCAGTAGCTGGCCCTTTTCTCCGAGCCACAGGAACTGCCCAAATGTTAGTCCACAGTTGCAGATGATTCACTGGTCTTTGAATCTTAGAATTTCTACTGTGGGACCGTAGCACTTCACTTCAGGTACTGGACCATGGATCAGAAGGTCCAGGGTTCAGATCCCAGCTCTTCCAAGCTGCCACTGTTGGGCAGCAAGGTCCTTAACCTAGAGTCGCTTGGATTGTAAAATTGTTGCACTGTAAGTCGCCCTGGATCAGGGCGTCATTTAAATGACAGAAATGTAATGTACGCATTGTTTATCTTGATTACCTCCATGGGGTTGACGATAATAGTCAGGGCCGAGTCGTCCCACTGGTTGCCGCCTTCCTTGCCGGCGGCCCTGGCTCCCTCTCCACGGCGGTGGATGGAGCGGATGCGAAATACGCCGAGGATCACCATGACGACCAAGAAGCCCACGCACACCATGATGATGACGGTGGCGGCCCCTGGCACCACTGTGGTAGAGAATCGTTTTTGTAGGAGGGTATGAGATTCCTGTTAAGTGACGTATGTTTAAGTAGACGCTTGTGATGTACCTGAGTTGCGGTGCGGGTTCGGCAGCGTGTGTCCGCTCAGCTCTCCTGTGTGATGAGACGGGTGGAGGAACTGCTGCTGAGAGGCCAGGAGGTGTGATGGGTGATACAGACTGTCCAGAGAGTGCAGGAAGTTCACCTAGACGAAGGTTTCAGTTTAGGACGGTCACAGTGGTGCGCAGATGGTGCTCCGTGGCTATAACACTGCCTCTCATACCTCCAGTGTGAGCTCGTTGCTTGTGTAGCGCCCGTTCATTTCCGAACAGGACAACCTGAATCGCCTCTCGAAGCGGGCCGAGCCCTTTGCTAGTCGATAGCGAACCGAGCGCAAGATGTCCTCGTACACAGAGATGGACTCCGCCCCTGGAACCAAAATATAAGAAATAGAGCCAACAGGTTTAAAAGGGCAGTCCAACCACTGCTTTCACTTATCCTGGTCAGGATCGAGGTCACGGGCCAGTCCGCGGTCCATTACAGGGCTGGCCATAATGTGCATTGTCTTTGAGTGTGTAACTCAATGTAAGGAAATCACCAGTGATGGCGATGTAGGCCGTCGTGTTAATGATGTCCAACCCTTTCTCCTTCAGTGCGTCCATGTCCACCAAAAGTTCCTCCTTTTCCGGACTTAGCTCCTCCCCCAGGGGCTGGACCTCACACCCGTCCAGAGTGTGGGCTACTGCGTCTGACATGAGAGCTGGTTCAGAAAAACGGAGTGCAATCAGAAAACAATAACAACCAATAAGCCACAATGCCCCATGATTCAACTAGCCGAGTTTGTTACCTCCTCCCTCCATGTCCTGGGTGGCCGTGTTCACGGCATGAGACAGAGAACAGACGATTCTGAGTTGGGGGAACAGAGGAACCCCCTGATTAGCCTCAAACTCTGGAGCAGGTCGAGCCAGGTGAGGTCCCACACCAGACAGAGAGATCTGAGGAGCATCAGGTTGGAGCACCACCAGGTAACCTTCCAGCTGCTTCAGAGAGAGACAGCCTTCTTCGCTGAAACACCTGCAGAAAAACAGGCGTGACTAGGCTGGCCTCTAAAAGTAATACCCCTCGAGACCACCAACAGGTGTAGTTGTGCCACATCAGGGGCTGGCCAATCGTTAAAGACTTGTTCTGAGCGACTCAGGCTCAGCGGTGGTCTGACAGAACGCTTTATATTCACGCCTTTGATTTGCGCGATTGCGTTTACCTGAGGGATGTGCCGAGTTTGAGAGGACGGACTCCGGGCGTCGCGAATCTCAGCGAGTTCCTGTACGTCACCTGCTGAACGGCTCGGTTGAAGCTCTCAATGTCGTCTCCCTCCAGAACCAAGACCGACTGACTGGGGTTCACATGCACCTGGGAGAACCCAGAGGGATGACAGGGATTGTTTATCATTGCAACCAAGGTGAAGTCAAAACGACTCTTCTTTGTATGTACAGACACTCCTACTGCAGCACCTTCATGCCTGAGCCGAGGCTCTCCAGATCTCCGAAATCCAGGCCCTCCCTGCAGGCGTACAGACACTCCACCACGCTGTGGGGCTCCACGCTTCCGGGACGCACCGTTACTCCTGACAGCAAGCCACGGTAACCACCCACGTACCTCCCTGAGGGCCGTGAGCAAACAGAGATGAGATAATGAGGAGTTAAAAACAAGAAGGGCTAGAGACCAAACCTGTCCACTCAGCTGCTTTAAAAAACAAAGGTGGTTTAGGAAGTGGGAAAGAATCTCTGTTGAATCCGTGTTGTAATTCATTACAAATTAGTCATTACTTTGCGATCATTTGGGAGTGTTTTACTTAATATGTCCTGAAAGCTGTTCGCTAATTACATGGAAAATTTTCGAAAGAAAAAAAATAGACATTCATGTTCCAATTGCAAATCGTCACATTTGTGTTGAGCTGTTTGGGTTTTCCTGTGGCAGTTGCACAAATCTGACCAGCAGATGTCGCTGCTACTGATCATTTTGGTTCAAATGATTGAAAGCTTCAGAGCGCTTGGAGTTTCTCCCATCAATTGATTATATATATATATAAATTGCACAGGTTTCCATACAGGTACCTGTGCAGCCGTGATATGCAGGACCAAAACAATTAAGAAAACATTCACGTCTCACCTGTAGCCTCTGGAATGCTGTTGTTGACAATCTCCTTCTGTTTACCTTCTGGCTCTGGAGAAAGCAAAAAGATTGATTAGCAAGGGATGAGCAGAAAAATGTAGAAACCTCAATTTGATAAGGTACAGTGCGTTTAAGTTCAGACTCGTATCTTGGAAGCAAGTGTGAGTGCGATCAACACACTCAGCAGGAGACTTAAAGCTAAGGAGGAGGCTTAATGTCTAACCCAGAAATAAATATGAATAAACAATAAATGAACCAGACGTACATGTTGCACCTACAAAACAGGAAAGAAACAACTTTCAACTTTTTGGGCAGTTCAAACCTCACCTCACCAGAGGCGGGATACGAACCAGAGTGCATCAGCGATAGAGGTGCTACTCTCCAAAGCTAAGAACTGGGGTGCTTTAGTTGAATGGTGAGGGATCTTGCTCTTGCCAGGTGGATGTTATAACCAGGTAGGTAGGTAGGCAGGTTATATTTACCCCAGCATGCTCCCACCACAAGGCGCTGGCGTGGGGCTGGATTAGGGATCGCCCCGTTGTCATGGATGAGTGCTGGGTCGAAGGTGACCCCATCGACGTAAAGAGTAACCGAGGGGAACTGTACACTCAGGGACAGGTGATGCCATTCGCTGTCACACACCTTGTATGAACAGAAAGCAAAAAAAACATCATCAGGACCATAATAAGCACAGCACTCGCATCATCAGGCGGAGGCGGAAGATTGACCTGCTCCAGCTTCCAGAGGAACTTGACTGGGCGTGCAGCCGAAACGTCCGGCCAGTAGAAGAGGCTCAGGCGGCAGCCGTGTACGGACAGCGAGTAGTGCGAGTACGAGTCATCTGTTAATAAGATAATAATAATGATAGTAATAATAATAATAATAATCACAGATACCCAAAACGGTCTGGCCCCACAAAAACTGTTTGAAGCCAGATCTCACCCAGCAGTCCTCCTGAATCTAACAGTACCAGTTTCAAAGGAGAGCAGAAAGAGAGGAAATGCCAAATCCATGATTCGTGACTCAGCTTAGTGATGGTGGGAGGAGAGCAGCGCTTTAGCAGGATAAGACCTTCAATAAGCCTCATTTACATACAAGATAAAAGACAGCATACAGAATGGGGCTTACAGTCTGGTGACAAATTGACGGAGACTGGCGAAGCGCAAGCCGAAACAATCTTGGTTTGTAACTGCACTGGAGCCTGGAGAACACTGATCATCCCAAATATATTAATAAACTGCCGTTGGGATGATGGAGGCACTGCCTAAAATGTCACCTGACAAGGATGAGAACTATTCATACCACCAGCACCTCATTTTGTTCAGCCTGGAAATTGCGGTCGCGTTTCATAATCTATTTCGAATACACAACTATGTGTAATGGGGCTTTCGGGCTCGCCGGTGAAATACCGTCTGCAGGTTACGAGGTACCTTGTGTTCACACTAGGGGGCGACAAAGTGACTGTCCACATGAAGCGAAAAACAAACGGTGAAACTTGAATAGAGAATTTTTTTTATTATTATGCCTGGAGGCACCCAAGCAGCAACTCGTTGGCCCAACCAAGGGTTAAGTCCCAGAGGTACTTTCTTTCAAGTTCGGGTAACACTCAAGATGCACGACTGGCCATGTCTGAAGGACGGGAGGTCACAGTAGAGACCCTGCCCTGCCCTGCACTGCGATGGACTAACACCCTGTCCTTGACTGTCTGAGTTGAAGGCAAGAGGGCTTCTTTTTTGCTCTTGAAGACGTTTCACCTTTCACCCAAAAGGCTTCTGTAGTTCTAGAAGCTCCCAGGTATTTAACTTCTGGTGGGTTGTCACCTTGGAGGTGGTCCTGAGAGTTATAGATCATGTAAGTCATCATGCAAGTCGTTAGGACAGCAGGGGGCAAGTGTGTGATCCATTACTGAACCAAGCCCATGGTCGTATGAGAGCTGAAACGTCTTCAAGAACCAAAAAAGTCCAGTCCAGTTGACTTCAGCTCCAGCACTTAAGACCACCATGACCTGGAAGACTGAGAACTTACACAGACATATCCATTCTTTTTCATTCACAAATCCACAAATCCCGCGAATAGCTCCCAGAGATGCCAATCATGGGGCGCATCATGACTCGGAACATCTTCAGTTCTTCAGGCAGCGTTGGCACTCATTTATTAGAGGCGCTTGCATAATCATAACTCACCGTTCTTCACAGTGCTGCACACGATCGTCTCCTCGTCTTTACGGGCTCCTCTCGCCTGATTGGCCGGTGGCTGGGCGCCAGCTCCGCCCCTGCGCATCCACAGCTGGAGGGTGAAGTGATCTCCTGGCACCGTCGAGATGACCGAGGCCGGAACCGCGGCCACGTGGGCGGAGCCGTTAAAGGAGAAGACCAGGGACGAATCAGAAGAAGGCAGGGTGGGCAGAGCAGCCGTCCAGTTGGCAGCAGGAGACGGAGGCGGGAGCAGGTCGACCTCGCCCCTTACGGCACCTGGAGGTACAAATTAGGTAGGGTTTGAGCTATCGGCCTGTCTACTGAATGTATTGAACCTTAAAAAGTTCAAGGGTGCCAGAGGATTCGCCGAGACTCCTACACAAACGCTTTATGGCGGTTTTAGGATCCAAAGGGCAGTAACCCTTTGACAGACCTTGCCTTTCAAGAGGTAGGTCCAATCCCTGCTTCCTAGAGGCTGAGGCTTGATTTGCATTCTGTTTTAAAGGCTGCCAGGCATTGGGCTGTCAGAGGATGGCGCTCTTTACAAAACGTTCGCTCCTATATATCTTAAAGTAAGGTTTGTTGCTTTGGTTTCATATGGTTTAAACGTTCTGGACTCCCGGCACGTAACCTGACCAGGGGTGCCCCCGCATTACACCAGCACTATCATGGCTATATAAAGCCGCTAAGTTCCACCAGCAGGATTCAGGCAAGCAGTTGAGTAACTCACCGCAGAGTCGCCTGACAGAGCGATCCGAGTAGCTGTCACGGTCACACCCTTTCCCAATATGGCCGGTCTGAAGCTCGACAGTGGCCTGGATGTTCCACACCGTCTCCTCACAGGTCTCCAGGCGCAGGTTGGGGAACAGGGGGAGGCTGCCCGAGCCGGGCGTGTACTCCACTCGCTTCGACCAGCCTGGAATTCAAATAGAAACGCGTTCCGAAGTATACGTTTCACGCGCGCACGTTCACACCAGAACACGCGTGGATGAGCTACGTACCAACCCAGCCAGGCTTGCAGGAGGGTTTCACAGTCACGGTGACCTGGGCGTCGGCCTGAGCTCTGTTCTTTCCGCAGTCGAACGCAGTCACCCAGAAGTTGTGAACTCGCTGCTTCTTGGAGTCTAAGGGTTCGGTGTTTTTAATGTTTCCTGTGAACCAGAGAGAGGCAGCGAGCGACCGTTTAGCCGCGGAAGGGGCGCAGTGTATTTAGTATTGTACTGTGCAATACAGCATTTTATATTCGGTGTCTCATATAAGTTTAAACACCTAATGAGAACGAAAATGAAAGGAAGGTCAAGTCAGATTTATTTCTACGGCGCTTCTTCCACCGTGGAGCACCGTCCCAGAGTAGCGCTTCAATTTTAGATCATCTTCTCCCTAACTAGGGTGACAGTGGCAAGGGAAAACTCCCGAAATCTTACAAGGAAGGAACTTTGGGAGGACCCAGAATCCTGCTTGGGTGGCTTAGATGATAAATGGAAGAAATAATGTATGCAGCCAGATAAGTCTGCAGTAATAGTTAAAAAAACGGAAACGAAATAAATACGAAGAGATATGAGATTTAATTAAATAAATGCATATATTGGTAGCCTATGGAATGTGGTAGCCTAGCGGTTAAGGTACTGGACTCTGGACCCGATGGTCCAGGTTTCAAATCCCACCTCTGCCACAGCTGGGTCCTTAAGAAAGCACTGCCCGGATTGTAAGACTGTAGGAGTTGTAAGTCGCTCTGGATAAGGGCGTCTGCTAAATGTATTAAAATGTGAATATCGGCGATATTTAGTACGATACGATACATTGTTTCTGCCCTTCCTATGACCCTCTGACTGTCTCCTCCGTCGTTCAGATACTCGGCTTCCTCTTATCGCATTACAAAATGTCTGCTATTGATCTCCAGGGTTTGAGACTAGAGAGCGAGATTCTGATCTGCTCCGCATGACCACCGTACAGATTTCATTTCCTCACAAATGATTCGTTCGACATTCGATAAAAGACTTTTTTTTTTTTACATTTCTGAACCGTGGGCATTTCACACTTCTTGTATGCGTTTTAAGACAAAAAGACTCCAGTCTCCTGCAATTAAAATAATTTTAGTAGCGAGAAAGAGAAATCACTAATGGCCAAGCACTGTTTCGGATCCCTTCTGGGCTACAGAAAGATCTTTGAACATCCCAAAATCCTTTTCGTTTCGTTCGGAGATGATATGAAGGAAGACATGCCGTATATGACGTATGCCTGCGCCTTCAGGTGCTTTTGGTGGGACTCGAAAGACAGGTTTTACCGATGTTCCAACTGTCTGAATTTGGGGGTGAAAACATTTTGAGCGGACTTGCTCGCTGCCTGACCTGCAGCGTAAGCGAACGGTCCAGAGAAGATGAGAGGAATGCAAAAATGCAAACTCCAAAGCATGTTCCCAAGCTTGTTTGCTGGCCAGACCATTGGTCCATCGTTCTGGCTGACCTCTTGCAGTTGCGAAAATTCAGAAATCGGGAACAAGTCGGGGCAAGTCGGAGGATTCAAATACGTTGACCCCCCTGCTGAAGTAGATGACATCCTCAATGGCTTCTTACCTCTACCTGCACACTCCATTTCCCTCTTATTTCTTATTCTTACTTTAGATAATGCGAATCTCTTTCACATTGAAGCATTTTGTCCTAAACCAAACACAGTGAGACAGTAAATAGAGAGCGTGGCAGTGCCCGTCATGGGCACGTCGAATTCTGGGAGATTTCTCACCGTCGTTGTCGATAGCGAAGGGGACGTTGGGGGTGATGATGTCGTAGAAGCAGATCTGGCTGTACTGAGGCGAGCAGTCCGCATCCACCGCTTCCACTCGCACTATGCGGTCAAAAAGGCGGCCCTCGGGGACGGAGGCCTCGTAACGGCGCTCGACGAACACCGGGGAGAATTCGTTCACGTCGTTGACGCGCACATGCACCGTGGCCCTACGATGATCAATATCAATAAAGCCGTAATAAATACATACTTCGGGATATTAATAGCACTGATGGCAGTCTCTTACTTGTGTGATTTCTTGCTGTTCGACCCATCGGGACTTTCTCCGCAGTCGTAAGCCTGGATGGTGAAGCTGTGCTCCCTCTGGCTCTCACAGTCCAGCGGCTCTTTGGAACGGACGAGACCTTCACCGGTCGAGCGGTCCAGCACCACAGCCTCGAACTGAGCCGCCCCGGAGCCTCCCGGACCGTTATGGACTCGGAACCCACAGATCTCGCCTGAAGGGGGAAGATAAGGGAGGGATCAGAAATGTCAAAAAATGTAATCATGAAAATGTTAAATAAGGACAAAAAAGCACTAAAGGAAGAACAGTTGAAGAAAGCGGCAGACACGAAAACTATATGAAAGAAGAAAATCCTAACGACAGAAAGAAATAAGAAAGAAAGAAATGGGGGGATAAAAAAGAGGTAAAAAGTAAAAATGCAACTCAAGAGCGACGTGAAGGGAAGCAGGAGTGAAGGAAGGAATACGAAAGAAGAAAGTAATAGAGGAAAGAAAACGTGGGGGTAAAAATGCAAACGCAGAAACACAGGGAAAAAAGAAAAAAGAAAGAAAGCAATGGAAAAGCTAAGGCATGACGAATAAACAAAGGACAGACGATTCAAGAGGGAAGAAAAGGGAAAGATGAACATATAGATCCGAGGAAAACAAGAGGGGACGAGGAAGGAATAAAAAGCCAGAAGTAAACATAAGAATGAAGTTGAGGAAATGGCGAACGAAGCCAAGAAAGGAAAAGGATGCAGGAGGAAAGTCTGAGCGAGAAAAGCAGGAATGGAATAAAGAAAAACAAGGATGCAGAACTGAGAAAACGAAACAAAAAAAATAACTGAGGAAAGAGACAAAAAAGGAAAAGTGAACTGCTTAAAATGAAGGCACAAAGACTCTTCAGCGTGTGTGTGTGTGTGTGTTTAATGTCATTTAATGACTTCGTGTTAGAACGTTCATCAGGAACTGTGGAAAAACAATCATCAGTTAGGTCGTCATTTACAAAGCAGTGCGTCTGCAAACGGAGCCGTAGGCGTGGCCGTTACCTGCGTAATGCAGAGGTGCGTCCTTATCCAGGGCGAACAGGGGCGGGTTCAGCAGGACCGTGTTGTCGTTCTCCATGACGATGCCCTGGTACTCGGTCTCGATCCATGGCTTGTGCTTATTGGCTGAGGAAGGACGAGGATGTTTGCTAATACTGACCTTTTATCCGAACCGGTCTATGTAAGAGGGTTTAACACATCGAAACACAGACGAGCCCAAGCTTTACAAGCAATAATAAACAATACAGTAACTCTGATCCAATTAAGTGGTCAAAATGCTCACAATGTGCACGAGTTGTGTTGAAACTGGAGCCTGGAGCAACGGAAGAATGTGGTCTGGACCGAAGTGTCCATGTTGGACCGGGTGCTCTGTGTTTACACACGGTACGAAGCCTAAGCAGCATTTTCAGAATGAAAATGAATCAATACAGAAACTCGACAAACGCTTTTGGGCTAGATTGTGGGTTCAGTCATGACCAACTTCCAACTATGGGCAGGATATAGGAGGAAGGAAGCCTGAAGGAAGAATATTTGAAGAAAATAATTGGAGAAAGGCAAACGTGGAGGAAGAAAGTAATAGAGAAAAGGAAAGAAAGAAAGAAAGCAATTCAAATGTGAAGAAAGAAATAAATAAATAAGAGAAATAAATAAAATACAAATATAGAGAGACATGAAGGAAATAAATAGATGAAGAAAGAAAAAAGAAAGAAAATGTGGAAGAATAGAAAGAAAGAAATCAGAAAGAAAGAAAAACAGAAAGCAAGAAAAAAACAGAAAGAAAGAAAGAAAACAGAGAGAAAAAAACAGAAAGAAAGAAAGAGAAAGAAATAAAGAAAAAGAAAGAAAAAAACAGAAAGAAAGAAAGAGAAAGAAAGAAAAAAACAGAAAGAAAAAAAACAGAAAGAAAGAAAAAACAGAAAGAAAGAAAACAGAAAGAAATAAAGAGAAAGAAAGAAAAAAACAGAAAGAAAACAGAAAGAAGAAAACAGAAAGAAAGAAAAAGAAAACAGAAAGAAAGAAAAAGAAAACAGAAAGAAAGAAAGAAAACAGAAAGAAAGAAAGAAAACAGAAAGAAAGGGAAAAAACAGAAAGAAAGAAAGAAAACAGAAAGAAAGGGAAAAAACAGAAAGAAAGAAAGAAAACAGAAAGAAAGGGAAA
>JAUZST010077289.1:0-21004 GCA_034779995.1 Parotocinclus haroldoi | reverse complement strand
ACACACACACACACACACACACACACACACACACACACACACACACACACACACACACACACACACACATTAAATAACATTAGATTACTATTAAATTTTTTTTGTATTGCATCAGTCATCTTGGTGTTAATACAATATTACAAAAAGCCAATACCTACATATGTGAGTGCCAATGTCTGAATTTTAAGTTCCATTTTAACCTGTATTTAAAACTGACTTTCACACACAGATATGGAGACACCAGTTACCAGCTTTCAGTACCCATGTGTATTTCAAAAGAGATACACTTTCAAAATAAACCCTAGCATTCAATTTTAGTCCAACATGTTGTCAACTGCATGTTTAAGGCAGTGCTCCAAGCATCCTCAGCTGCAATGGACCTGCATAAATTATACAAATTATACAGCACAACAGCAATTACATTTTGTACATTTGCCATCCGGTTCATTCAGCTGGTTCAACCAGGGTGGAAGGGAGGGCCCAAATATCCTGAAGAACCAACTGAGGTGACATGAAAATTGCCTAATTGTTTTATCTTCCTGTGGAACACAAATATCTAATCAAAATCCATTTTGAAATACTAAGGAAGCCCTAAACCTGATATGGAAACCCAAACACAATTGTATTTGTTCATATCATATGCTAACTGCCTATTTTAACATTACTTTATTTTTGCAAGTCTTTGTCTATGGGCATTGAGATTCAGATCTTTTATTAATAGTAGCAATGATAATATTTATTTTATACAAATAATAATATTTAATAATTATATAATAAGTATATTTAAATATAATGTATAATATACAGAAATACATTGAAAAGAAACATTATTCCACAGATTCATGAAGAGCAAAATCACATCAAGAGAAGCCAGTTAGCAGAACTTAATTGCATTGCCCAAAAAAGTTATAGGGAAAATGTCTTTTTTTTTTTTTTTTTAAATCACTCACATATCAATAACCTATATAGAAAATGCCAAATGCCAAAGAAATTTTTTAATTGTCTATGAACATTTCTGCATCTTAACCCTCAACAAAAAGTGCTTGAATACACCCATGGTTGTTTATGCATCACAAACAGCATATTGGTACAGTGCCAATCAATAGTGATATTAGTATTCTGGCCATTGAGGTATCAAAGAATCAGAGGTTATTGACGACTTTCCAAAGAAACAACCACTGGTAAAAGAACAATTATAACTACATTTAAAAATAATTATCAACAGGGACACATGCTTTTAGCATCAGAATCAATTTTACACCATTTTGACACCACAAGTCTAGCTTACTGATGGTAAATTAGTTACACTGAAGCAGTTTTAGTTAACATGTTATAGTTTCATATTCTCTATTCAGAATTTGTATGCTTGAATAACCACAGCAAAGCTATTGGGTTGAGGGTAAAGTCTGTTTCATTGGCTCAGTGGTATAATTTTTCGGTCAACTGATAAGAACTTTAATGGTTTAAATCAGAGCACTGCCAAGTGCCGATGTTGTCTATGTCAAATTCATTAATTCATTCACTCATTCATTCAAAAATTGTTCTCACACCAACAATCAATAGCACAGACAACACAATGCACACTCAGAGATCAAAAATGAAAGATCTCCATATTTTGTGAGTACTATATATACTACAGAAGTACTCCAAACATATGAGATGTCTGACTACTGGAGCTACAAGAGTGAAAAGACAAAAATGGAGCAGGTGGTTGATGAGGATCTCTAAAATGAATGTGATCCATTACCACCACAATTTAACTCTAAACAGCCATGGTGTTTGCTCTATGTTTACCCCTCTATCTTTGTAAAGTAAGGCAGGGCAAATAGAGAAAATAGTTATGGATAAATAAGACAGGCAATAACTAAGAAAAATGAAGTGAGTATCATGAAGTATAGTGATAAAAATAAAATTATCATGGTCATCATGATAATTAATTATCATTAATTAGATTAATTATCCCCAGTTCCACATTTTTGATTATTATAGAGAAGCACTTTAGATATACAATTCAACCTTTTTATACATACTTTGCTAGTGTCCTTTTACCCTGTTTTTCATTGGCCAGGACAACCACAGGGCATATATCATATGAGTGGTGAATTACTCTCAGCACTGCAATGACATTCATGATGTGTGTTGTGATGGTATGAGTGGATCAGACATGGCATTGTTGCTGGAGTTGTTTTTTATCACTGTGCCCACACTATTAGACACTGCTACTTGTAAAGTTGCTGCACAATTGTGTTGGTCATTATCTAATCCTTCTGTAGTTGTCACAGGATGCTGACCACAGGATTCTGTTGGCTGGATATTTCTGGTTAGTTGATAGTGGGGAAAATCTCCTGCTAACACACCAGTGTCACTGCAGTGCCAAGTATGATTCACCACCTAAATAGTACCTAATCTGTGGTGGTCCTGATCTGTCTGGGTCCTGGCCACAGAAGAACATTGTAAATGGAGGCCAACAAAGTATCCATAGAAACAGATGTACAACAGACTGTAATTACATGACTATAAAGGCTGTACAAAGTCTATATGGTAACCCGAGCTCATATAATGGAAGGTGAGTGTAGAAGCAACAAGTAGTCTTAATAATTTGAAATTATATTTCAGTATTCTGACTCTGTACATATATAAAGTAAAATGCTTTCTAATGTTGGTCGTTTTAAAACAGCTTGTGGAGCCCGTATGTTTGACAATCCACCAAACGTGGCATCAGAAGTTTGAGTTCCTGTTACCACTAAGGGCAGTAAAAGACAGTGAAGGGAGAAAGTTTTAAAAAGCAAACTAAGTAAAATGATGAGAGCATCAAAATGAAACAGAACTATGGGAAAGAAAAAGGAGAAATACAGACACGCCCAGTCAGTGTAAGAAAACAGTTTAGTGTGAAAACAGCTAAACAGCTACTGAGAGTGAAATTAGAAGACCTAAAGGAGGTTCCATAAAGGCAGTAAAATATTAGACTTATTTAAAGTTAAAGAAAGGCTGGACAAGCATGAAACAAAGTGAAGTAGTTTAAATTGAATAAACTGAATAAAGCAGACAGTAGTGCTTTACCTAGAAAATTCATGTTTTGTTTTTCGTAGATTTCCATATTTTCGATCCCTATTTTTGATTGTTGCGTGTATAGGCATATAAAGCATTAAGTTCAAAATTGTGCAATATTAATATAATATAATACTTAATATTAAATTAAGTTTATAGCTGTATTTAAATAAGTAATCATCATAAAAGCTTTACCCCAGCAGTTCCCCTGCATGACAACAGAGACTTGCTTTACAATACATCAGTTATGATGTAGTAACCTAAATATGTTTTACTGTGCAAGAGCGCAGGTGAGAAACCTCAGGTTGACAATGGCTGCAGGTTTTCAATCCAGCCATTCAAGAACTAAACATAACTATTTATTCATCTTCATATAAGTGATTAGTTGCATCAAATGTAGCTTGGTTGTAGCCATAATGACTTATTGTTAATTAATAAATTGCGATTCCCCATAACTGGAATAATGTTTGGCAGAAAGGTTTAAACTGCAATGCATCATCACAGACTTATGTAAACTCTAAACTCTTAAGTAAGCTTGGTCAGTAAAGGGTTAAAGGCCATATGGAGCTTGTAGCTGTCATGCTAGTAGATTGTGTCCTGCTGTTTATTTAGATATGCTATAATGGCAGCAGGTGCTTCTTCATCATTATAGTCTACTCACATAGTAGGCCAATTCAATTGTCAACTGACCAGCCAATTTTTCCACTCACTGAATGCATTTGCATGCACATTAATAACATGATTATTGCTGGATTTTGGCAGTTAATTCATTGTTTCAGTGGTTAGATGTACCAATAACCACCTGTGTTTTACCCATTGTTCATACTACTGACTGCATACATAGCTTTAACATTGTAATTTTGTTAGTTTCCAGAGCTGGGTTTGTGCAAACAATAGAAGAGAGGAATAAGCCTTGCCATTTGTTTTTATTTCAGCAACTGTGCAAGTGCAGAGGTGTTAATAGCAAGGAATACCTGTTGCCAATGTCCCAAACTGCATACTAAACAGTAGACAAATCATAGCTAAATCATGCAATCTGTATTCTAGCTAAAATGGGATTTTAAAGGTTTTTTACCCTAACCAGCTTACAAGTTTAATATAGTCCAAACTGAATAATAGCATAGACTACCTTATAAAATGCTTGAATTAACCTACAGTTCGCCAAAATTAGTAACACAAAGTTTATTTTACAACAGAGTGTTGAAAAACCTCATATAGTTTGTTGAAAAATGTTTTGAAAATGATAAGCAGAAGCAAAACACTTACCTTGATGGCAAGGTAAGGTAAGCATGCTGGTGCTCAGCCCGGAAGCCCAGAATATACATATATTCCTTACAATGTGTCGATAACCAAATTCGATGAGTTCTGAGGTGGTTGCAAATTATCACTGTACCTTATGTTATAATACTTCATAGATCAAATACAAAATACTTAATGTTATCCTTCCGTGTCAAATGCAATAATTCAAGGAGCTTTGCTGTACATCTAGGTAGGTGTTGGCACAAATAAGTGCATGTGTGATAATTCGCTTATGTTTGAATGTGTGTCAGAGCACATTACCATTGTGGCAGTGAAGGGAATGTTGTCTATAAGGGAGGAGGCCAGTGCAGAGATCCATATGACCAGAATAATGGCGACAAACAGGCGTTGTTCCTCTGGGACTGCCTGGAAGAGGAGATGACAACAAAATAATGTTAGCACCAAACGTTTTGCTCTCAGAAACAAACACAAAGACATCAGAGACAAAAACTTTGTTTTTATCATTTTCCAAGGACTTTATATGCCAGCAATGAGGAGGGAGATCTAACACAATGTGTATTCATGATTATTATTCTTCTCTGTGCCCTAGTCTTTACCATTAACTGCTAACCAAAAATTGCAAGAATCTCCATTTACATTTTCTCCTTAAAACAATGCACAATCACCCACTCTTTCCTGTAATTCTCCTCCCTTGGTCTCCCTCTCTGCTTGGGTTTGCTATGGGGATGCATGAAGGATCCTCAGCAGCACCTGTCATGAGCAATTATGCTGAATGTAGAATTCTCCATACCAAACACAAGCTGATGGCTCCATCGAAGTGTGATCCCCAGCCAACCGCAACAAATCCCTACAGCTGTAATATGACCCAGCCAAGGCACTAAGACCAGATATCTAGCATGAAGTGTTACTACAATTTCAGGTAAGCATACACCAACCTGTCTGTTTGAAGAATTCTATATGGTCAACATTTGGCAGTGCATGAATCTGGTCACATAAAAATTAAGAAATGTTGACATGGCTCCAATAGATCATACCAAGATTGAATCTGAATATCCATATTAACTATACTGCCTGTCCTTTTAAGCGTTCTATTTCTTTGGATTTCCCCTTTTCTATATTACAATAATTTGATTATTGAAACCTTATGTTGGTCACAAACATCAAACCATGCCAAGGTCTCAGTGCAGCAAAACTGAAACAGTTCTGCCCTCAAAGGTTAACCAATTACTGTACCAGATTGTAGGTATCTATATACATACACTTAATATATGTGCCTGAAAAACACAGTCTGTAGGTCAGCTAGGCTCACTCTTCCCCACTGTCTATATAAAGTAGAAGCACCGGCCATAACTGCATAGACACACTTCTTTCCAACCACAAGTGGATTAATGAGGATAGGTAGTGTTTTTAATGAAACTGGTTCACAGACAGCAGATAAATTCATTCAGTAGGCTTTGGATAAGGCTGAGGCCATGGCTCTGTGCAGGCCACATCCACAAACTTTTGCTTTATGGATTTTGCATTGTATACAGGTAATTTAAAGCTTTAACAGGAAATGTCTTTAACTATCAGTGGAAATAAACATGTAAAAGCACATTTTCAGAATGTCATAGTATGTGGTAGCATTGGGAATAGCCTGAAGAATTACAAGAAGTCATTCTCAACCAATTAAAAACAGCCTCAAAACATGATTCCTCCTTAAATAAATTTATAGATTAAAGCCTAACTTTAAATCTGGCACTATTCACTTGTGCAAATAACACTGACAGTTATTGAAATATCAATAGGATTGTGTGGACATTACACAAAACACGACAAATAAAACACAACAAGTGTTCTATAAACAGCAGACTCACTTTAATTAATGATGCTGTCTGTTCTCCAATGTAGTCAATGAGCTGCAGCTGGGCCAGAGCCTTAAACAAAAAAAACCCTCAATCAATTTTAAAAAGCTAAAAAAAGATATATATTATAAGACAACACGGTGAGTATCATATAACTGTGAAGTTAAGCACTTTTGGAGCACCTAAGCCTTAATTAATATCTGTATGTGTTATTTCACATGCAATAAGTAAATAGTTTGTGTTCCTCTCAAGGCGAGGAACACCGCTGGTGCTCCGTCCTCCTTACTAAACAATGGAATGAAAATTCAAGAGCAAGCAGCCTAACAAACACATCTCCTGCTCACACCGACTTCCAGGAGCTTTATGGGTTATCAGTGTAGTGCATGAGAAATTATTTATTTCAAACTCACTCCATATAAAGCACAGCAAAGTGGTTGATAATTAGTGTTTATTACATGTGTACGGCACAACTTTTGAAAGCACTAATGAAAACATTCACTTCTCTTTGTCATTTTGTTTGATTTAAATTTGGTTTTCATTATAAATCTAAGCATAGAAATTTGAGTGAAGAGCTGTTTATTTGAGGAAAAATATCAGAATGTATTTGTTGAATGAATGAATGTAGTTTGTTCCCATTTTCATGTAATGTCTATTTGTACTCAAGCTGCTATGAATTCTACAATATGTGCAAAATCTAATGATCCATTTTACCTCAGCATTATTCCACAAAATCTTGTGGTGTTAGTGATGCTGCGGTATTAATGCCTGACAAATTATGTAAAGAAACAAATAGAATGCAGTCTGTAATTGTAGAACTGCAAAGGTGCGGTGACCTCTAAAACCTATATAAAGAATAATTTATTAGTATATTTTGTAATTAATTAAATTGTGCATTGACAAAAATAATGTTTTTTTTGGAAAGTCTAATTTAGTCCTACATCTTGCTAACTGTGTTTTTGCAAATGTCAGTGAAGTTTGGGCGCAGTGTTACCTCCATGAGCACAAATAAAGCAGCAAAGAAGAGCAATGTGGCCCATTCCACTCGATGAAGGATGATCTCAAAGTCTTGGATGTCAGCCAGAATGAGCAGCCACAGAGCCCCTAAGACAGCTATCCAACCTGAGGGAGATTACAAGCAATACAGTTACATCAGTGTCCAAAAACAAAGTGTGCAATTCTATTTGGTTTAGCTCCAGTAAGTAAATAAAAAATGTATTTGAATCTCTCCATTTATATAAAGATTGATATTTTTCTCATCAGACACCTTGACTGACCAAGTACAGTGATCTGGACTCGAACACTCCAGTCAAGCACATCCTTCAGTAAGCAGGAGGCAGAGCAAGCACAGCTATTCAAGTGCACTCTTACACCATCTTTAACATAGCCTTACTAATACACTCCATAACAAGACCAAGTATTCCAAAACAACTTCAATATACAATTGAAATACAATTTTGATAATTAAGTAACAGAAACTGAACAGAAACCACAAATCAACACCCAAGAATCATTTTCATTATGTACTGAGGCAGTGAGGCAGTATTGCTATTATATATATATATATATATATATATATACATATCTCAAATGTTATTTTACAGCCCCCCTTTTTGATCATAAGTCATTATATGGATGTGGAAGTATTAGGAGATTAAATACCGCTATTGTTCTTTTAATTGTTAAATTTTGTAGAACCAAAATACAGACATGCCTTATTAAAATTACAACCTGCTGGCATTAAGAAACAATAAAAAATAGAATTGATGTGGTCAGTCACAATTGCTTTTTCATATAAAGCAGGAGAAAACAATATGAAATTATTACATTTCTATAGAAATAATTACGGACTCACTCTCCAATATTCAGTTCTAAAATGAATTGCAAATTAAGTTCTAAAAGCTAATTACATTTACTAATTATTTGTTAGTGGATTGACATGAATCATGGCTCCAATATGAGCGATTTCAGTTGAAACAAGGCAGAGGATTTTAAAACTTTTTCCAGAATGTAAATATCACAGAATGCTGTAAAAGATGTTGTTGTTTCAGCAGCTCCAAAAATTGCTTTGAATTAAGTCTTCATCTGTTGAATGATGCAGTAAATGAACAAGGAAAAATTATTATGTAATACTTTAGATAAAATTTAAGGCAGAGGATTTGGATAATACTGACAATTCTTCAACTCCTAAAAAATACTGATGGTTAAACACCTACCACTAATGTGTTTAAATTTGGATTAAATCATAATTAGCACATTGGGAGCACAATAAAGATCTTTAGTTTTCATCAATTGTGACGATCTACATAAACACTATTCAGAAATGTGTTCACAGTGTCTTGCTGCCATAATGATTTTTTTTTCATGGCACCAAAAGGTCAATGGGTACAGTAAGAGATTCAAGACCTTGAACATCACTAGAGAACCCACTGAGAGAACTGTCCAGATGTTCAAAAACAAGAAGTTTATCAAGAGACCTTAAACTTCTCATCAGGACAATGAAGAGAAAAACCTGCATAAGCAGTTACTGTGTAAGAAATGATAAATTCATGAAGGCTGGGACAAATATGCTATTGTAAACAATAAGAAGATCACTTCTCAACCAAGGACTTCATGGCCAGACTCCACAATGCACATTACTGCTGAGAATGAGAGGGACTAGATTATGCCAGAAGGAATTTGGACAGGCATCTTCAGCATGTTCAAGGCATTTTGCCTAGTTGACAGACTTTCAGAGGGGCCATATCATTGTGCTGAGAGAAACAGGATGGTCATTTCAGCAAGTTGCCTCTCATCTAGATCATTCTGACCTAGCTTGAGAAGTTGGGAAAAGCGATTCCATGAGGGTATGCACATACCATGAACAGGTTCCAGATGGCTCAGGCAGACCATTTGATCCGTCAGCAAGCACGGGCAGCTCCTGCAGATTCATTATCCACCATCCAGACACAGGTGGTGCCTTCACTAAACACACCTGTCTCTACCAAGACCATTTGCATGTACTTAGCAGAAGATCTGTTGTCACGGTGTCCATTTCGCGTCCTGACACTGACAGTCAGTCACCTTCGACTTGTTTTCAGTGATGTCATAAACAAGAAATCTATACTTCAACGAACTGGAAACGCATTGTCTTTAGTAATGAATCTATATTGCAAAGAGTGCTTATTTGAGTTAATGGTGCCTTTCTACCAGCTCAAATCATTCTTCCATGACTTCTGGCATCAAAAGGCATTTTACAATCCCAGTAGACCAGCAGTTCTTCTTGACCATATCTATATGCCCAAAGACTCAAAGTCTCACTCTCCAATATTCAGTTCTAAAATAAATTGCAAACTAAGTTCTAAAAGCTAATTACATTTACTAATTATTTGTTAGTGGATTGACATGAATCATGGCTCCAAAATGAGACATGTCAGTTGAAACAAGGCAGAGGATTTTAAAACTTCTTTCAGAATGTAAATATCACAGAATGTTGCAAAATATGCTGTTGCTGTGAATCATCTCGAATGCATTAGTGGAGTCAGGATTTGTGCTGTTATTAAGGAAAGAGAGCTAATGTCCAAGAATTAATTAACAAATGACACATGAACCTAATTTTTGCTCAGGGAACTTGTAACATTGTACAATAACAAGCTGCAAGTTTATTCATTACTCTGTCTGATCTCAGTTCATGAAGGTCTAGCTCCTGATTGATACGTTAATAAAACAGAAACCTCAGGACCTCTCAAAAGACCTCAGCATATAATTCTATATGTCAATGTCTCTCAGTCTCATAATTCTCCAATAACAGAAGTCTCCACTATGAAACACCTCGATAATGTGTCTGGTCAAGCTCGGTCACTCTAATCAAAGTCTCATTACACAAGCTCTCCAGTTTTCACTCGTATACACATGCTTGCATGCGCCCAAGCTGGAACTAAACCAACACCAGTAACAAATGATCACAATTTTCCCACCTATCCTTGGGAGGTAGAAGGGCTAAATATGCTTCCACCTTCTGTAAAATTTAATTAAACGTGCGAGTGCTGCTGATTGCCATGGGGAAATCATTGTGCCACTGATGACAGCAGGAGAAAGAAAGAGATTGAGAGAGAGAGAGAGAAAGAGTGAGAGAGACTGAGTGAGAGAGAGAGAGAAAGAGAGAGAGAGAGAGAGAGAGTGTGAGAGAGAGAGAGAGCGAGAGAGAGAGTGCATGTGAGAGAGTGTGTGAGAGAGAGAGTGTGTGATAGAGTGTGTGTGAAAGAGAGAGAGAGCGAGAGAGAGGAGAGAGTGAGGAGAGAGAGAGAAAGAGAGAGAGAGAGAGAGAGGGAGAGAGAGAGAGAGAGATGGACAGAGAGATAGTTAGAGAGAGAGAGCAAGAAAAAAAAGAGAAAGAGTGAGAAAGAGAGAGAGAGAGAGAGAGAGAGAGAGAGAGAGAGAGAGAGAGAGAGAGAGAGAGAGATTTGTCATTTTATTCCTTGGTTATAGTGCGGTTGATATGTTAATTGTTACTGTCCATAGCATACAGATCTGTTTTAGTATGCATGTACTTCCAAATGCAGAAAACATGTTTTAAAGTACTATTACTATTACTACTATAGTAATATTTGTGTGGCCAAGACCTTATTTTTCATTATTTAAACTGTAACTTCTCATTTAATAATTCTGCAATTTGTGTTAGGTCCTTAGGACAGGATGCAGTGATAAAATAAAAAAAATCAAAATTTGACTGCATGACAGGTGTGTGTGTGTGTGTATGTGCGGTGGGGGTGTCAGTCAGTCAGTCAGTCAGTCAGATAGCAAAAATGCCTTTTCTATCATAGCTTTCTTGACAGCCTGACAAAAAAGTCTTAAACACTCCAACAGAAATGTGTCATAATGGTTTCAGATATTTTTTAATGACACATAAGCAGTCAGTGCTTTCAGTTTTCACTGCATGCTGCTATTATTCATGACACTTCAGTACATATATAGGTCGCCTGTGTGTGTATATATGTATGTGTGTGGGGGGGGGTGTTAAAAGAACGAAAAACACCTTGCTAGCTGGTCAGTTAAAAGACAGATGAGGACTTGCAGTCACTTTATAGGTGCTCATTGATCACAGACAAAACAAGTGTGACATTCTGAGCCTCTAGGTTAGCTATAAACACGGCCTTGTCGCCCTTACTTATCTTAAAGCTGGAGCTCTGTTGCTGTCCTGTCCTGTTTAATTTATGATGCAGCTTACAGCACTTAAATTAATCATCTTGTTTTTTTGTAGCAATGATGATGAATTATTTCTAGGATGTACTTAGAAGAAAGGGTTTTTGCTTTGGATGTGATAAATGACATCAATTGTGGTTCATGCCTTACCTTCTAGAGTACTTCTTAATTTCAAACTATTGTTACTCTTGGACAAGCTCTCAAACAAAAGGGGCTTCATTCTACGTGTCTGGCCATGTGTCTGCCTTTTTTCAATGTTTTATGAGCGCATCCTTTTCAAGTATTTGAGTAGAACAAGAGAAGGGAGGAAAACAGCATTAATCACAAATCTCCACCTGTAAGAAAGGACTCATTTATTGCTACACTGTGCAGTAATCATTTCCTATTTTTGACAGGACTCTAGTATTGGTCTCAGAATGTAATACAGAATCAGATAAAGGTCTTTGCTCTAGAAGGTGAGTTTTTCAAAAACCGGTAAAGCTCCCAGGATCTATGGATGAGCCTGAAATGTCATTACTATATGTCCTTCCCATTTATTTCACTGTATTATTTGTGTATTTCATAGTACTTTAAGATAATATTTCAGTAATTTATTCCAGAGTTCAAGCCTGAGTTACCCGCAATTTACCAGCCACTATAGGATAAACCATAAGAGGAACAAAGACAAAGCATATTCCCTCTGCTGTTCAAGCTAAAAACATGCTCACAGATTTAAGCTGTCCCTATTTCCTTGGTGGGACTGTTTTGTTTACAGGTCTTTGTTTAATTTCAAGCTGCAAATAATTACTATGTCAACAGATGGCTAAGAATATGCAAAAATTTGCCACTACGCTAATATTGCTCACTTCATTAGCATAACTCTCCATTTGTAAGCACTAGAGCATATTATAGGACTAGAGTAATTTGGTCCCGTTTCCTCCTTCAAGTTTGTTAAAACTGTACATATCAAAGTGTCTGCCAAATACCAGTTACTCATTGTGACAAAAAAGAGAAAACGTGCATGCAGAATTACCAAGAAATCTCATTCATACCTAGCTCCAAGTGAATTCCAGGCACAAAGGAGTTGAGGAAAAACATAAAGATGACTATGGTAAGCACCGATATGCACTTCACCAGCAATATTTTGTCTGTGATTCTGTGCTGTAAAAAGGCAAAGAACAGACTAAATCAGCAGCATAGGAGTAAGATGGACTGGACTTTCAAGCAACATTTACATCATCTAAATGGAAGCTTAGGCAAAATCAAAGAAATTAGTGTGCTTTCTATTCATTACAACAGTCTCAACAAAACTGCGGATGACTCAGGGAAGTGTGTATCGTTTAGTCAAGTTGAGTATGTGTGGGCAAGGAGAACATCGTTAACATTAAACAGCTACAAAATCCTATTTCCTAAATCCTATTTAAATCCTATTTAAATCCTATTTGTGACATTATTCCTCTTTACCTTTTTCTGAAGCTCTTGAATGTTGCTCTCCCAGTTTTTGTCCTCTTGGGATATTTGTCTAAAACGTGAATACAATACAATTAGTCTAATACAATTCCACAGTACAATAATACAGGCCAAACCGTATAAAAAGTACAGCAATACAGTATAAAACTACAGTTATACTGTATCAATGTACAGATGTACAGTACAATAGTACACTTACACACTTTAGCAGTGCATTGATATTATTAAAATACAGCACTGTAGTATAATATCACAGTTATAAAATAGTTATATGGTATGGATGTGCTGTTATAGGGTATATGTGTACAGTATAAACAGTATACAACTACATTTACACGGAATAACAGTACACAATCTAGTATGTCAATGTCAAATTAGCACTATTTCCTGGGATTTATATGACACGGATGCAATATAGCATTTATTTACGCTATCTGCATCATCACAAGCCAGGCTTTTGGCGTGCTGCTGTACCTCTGGAAGGTATGAAGCTTTTTTCGGAGGAGGCTCTCCAGGTTGAGCACCTTCTGCATGAGAAGACACTTGACGGCAGTCTCCTCTCGGCTGGCTGGATTGATACGGTGTGCAGTCTGTCTCCACACAAGAATCTCATGCTTGAGCTCTGCAAATAAACACAAACCCAGCCAGGACATATGAGTCAACAGCAAACAATTGAAAAGCATGTGGACCTCCTGTCATGCCTAAACAAGTCGATTTGACTTGTGACAATACAAAGACATAAAAAAGCACACAAGGCATAAAGTTAATGGATTTAGAATACGTTAATCTGGGACACTTTACAGACTAACAAGTCATTAGTTGGTTCTTTAGTTCAATAAAGACAATGCAAGGTTCCCACTAAGACATGAATTCATATAAAGGTTAGGAAAGACTTTTTCTTACTGTGTATTCTATGAACTTTTTTTCCTGCTGTTGCAAATATCTACAGTTATGAGCTTCCTGCATGCTTAGCAAACTATACATGATTATTTGTTATATAAGAGTAGGCAGCTGGAACTGACAAAATGAATGTCAAGAGTATGGGTCAATATGCATTAAAGCGAACACCAATAAAATTGGTGAATGAAAGCTATTTAGAATCGTTAGGATCTGGCCCCCCTTGGAAGACTAATTCTGCCTGCTAATGCTAGTGACAAAACTCAAATTAGAGAACAACAGTAGGGCAAAAAAGAGGGTAAAAGGGTAATATAGAACCTTGGCATTACTTTCCCAGACCATTTCCATCACTACTATACTGAACAAAAATTGCAACACTATTGTTTTTGCTCCCATTTTTCATGAGCTTGAGTTTTTCTATCTAGACAAAAAGCCTTTTTCCTCTCAAGTGTTGTTCACAAATTTTCTATTCACTTCACAGGTGTGGCATATTAAGACGCTGAATAAACAGCATAATTATTTCACAGGTGTACCTTAGGCTGACCACAATAAAAGTGCACTCTAAAAATTGTAGTTTACTTTTACTGTATGGGGGGGGGCTCCCAGGCTTGGGGCTGTATGGTTGTCCAGGAGGTCAGACAACCGGTCAGTATCTGGTGTGACCACCCTTTGCCTCACACAGTGCGGCACATCTCCTTTGCACTGAGTTGATCTGGTTGTTGATTGTGGCCTGTAAAATGGTGGCTCACTTCTTTTCAATGGCTGTGTGAAGTTGCTAAATATTGTTAGGAACTGGAACATGTTGTCAATCCAGATAATCCCAAACATGCTCAATGGGTGACATTCATCCATTCAATTAGTAAATATGGTGGCAGTTCAAGAACTGGGATGTTTTTAGCTTCCAGGTCATGCATTATCATACTGCAATATGAGGTGATGATCATGGATGAATGGAACAACAATGGGTCTCAGGATCTCATTGTTCTGTGTGATAAAACTGCCCATTTTAGAGTGGCCTTTTATTGTGGCCAGCCTGAGGTACACCTGTGCAATAATCATTCTGTCTAATCAGCATCTTGATATACCACACCTGTTAGGTGAATGGATTATCTCAGCCATGGAGAAGTGCTTACTAACACAGATTTGCACACATTTGTAAACAATATTTAAGAGAAAATGCATTTTATGTACATGACTAAGTTCAGCTCGTGAAAAAATGGGAGCAAAACAAAAAGTGTTGCGTTTATATTTTTTTCAGTATAAAAGAGGTGACTGCCAAGAGGATGCAAATTATTCAGTTGATTTACGAACTGGTGATATCCTGGGGAAGGATAAGAGAAAATTTATTCTAAAAGCTAAGTTAAAGCCTTAAGGTTGGTACCATGGGAGCCTGCACCTCTGATTTATACTGATTTGAAATGAAATTGGCATTGAGCAACCAACAATATGTAACATGATGAAATTCTCTGGAGTCATCAGAAGAGTGGGGAGAACAAAAAGTGATCTGTGAGGTATACTCCTCCTGTTGTCCGCAATGACTATACTTTGCTTCTCCAATATAGATTCTGAACATGTGTGGACAGAAAGGAAATAACAGCACTGCAGGTAAATAGCACTCTTCACCACACTCATTGAAGGGTAAGAGCATAAGCCATGCCAAGGGAAAAACATAAAAGCCTCATCATTCTGCTCTTTAAAATCATATTGTGTTTATTTATTTTATTTTAATATACAGTTGTGTGCTACTGAATTAAGACAGAAGTGGAACATGTACATATCAAGAAAATGAACTGTGTTTAAGATGAATGATAAATACATGTATGATGTCCAGTATGGTACTTGTATCCACTACTTCTACTGCAAAGTGTTTTTTGTGGTTTTGAATTGTTTTCGGGCTTGTTGAAAAATCATGGACATCCCTGAAAAAAGATGTCATCATGAAGGCAGTACATGTTGGTCTATATTCCCTTTAAGCAACATTGTTTATAAACATTTCTGTAATTTCCTCACTCATGTGTTAACAAACTGGAGATCCTCTGACCTTTCTTGCACCTCTTAGACTTTAGCAGATGCATGATTGTAATCACCTGATGACATCCCCTGTTTGAAATCACATATTTAGTTTTTAATCTCATTACTAGCCCTAAAATAATAAATAAAATAAAGTTAAAAAAACAAAATATTAAATATCTTGTATGTGGTTTGTTTGTTTGTTTGTATTTACCCAAATGTCCCATTGTTTTTTTTTATTTGGGCTTGTAGTTTTACCCAGTATTTAACCATTAGCAATTTTCCTAGTGATTTTCAGACTACCACCCATCAAAACTTATCACATCATGAGCACACTTTCTAATTACGCCATATAATCTCACACCCACACACACCCACACACACCCACACACACCCACACACACCCTCACACACCCTCACACACCCTCACACACCCTCACACACCCTCACACACCCTCACACCCACTCACACCCACTCACACACTCACACACGACCACCAACACCACCACCACTTGCCATACCACCAATTATGAAGCTGAAGGTCTCATGGTTACTAACGTAATTTCATATGATTGGAATGACTGCTAAAATGAACTGACTTGAATTGCACTGGTTGCAAGACTCTGTGCAGTAAGTCTATAAAAAGCATAGACAAGAGTACTATGGTTGCATAGGGGGAGCAGGTAGTGGGTGAATGTCAATAACAAGACCCTGCTAAGAGATTTAGAGAAACTGTGATCTTAAAAGAACTAGCTACTTAATCAAAGTTCACTTCATTGTCATACTCTCCAGTGTGTTGTGGAGGCTCACGTGTGAAATAAGACTGAAGGGACTGGATAAGGAAGTACAATTAGGAGGAAGTATCTCTTGGAAGGACAGCTGCTTACTAGGCTAGTATTTGGCTCTGGAGGCAAGCTCTAGGACTGGGATTTGAATTTCAACTGTGCCATATGCCACTTGAAGCTGAAGCCTTAGAACACAACTGGTCACAGTTTCGAAGCATCTGTGGCTTTTCTTTCATTGTGTGTTTTTCAAAAGATAAGATTCTAATGAATATTTGGCACTGATACAGATTGCTATAGTACAGCATAGCCATTCCTTAACAAAGTAGCACTGACCAATAACATACACAGTTCTAGCTTGCAGTCATAGTGTTTTTTAAATGTACTTTTTTTTATTTAATTTTGATATCAGCATCAATAGCCGTTTCAGCAACAGACACACGGACAAACTAAGACATATGTACATTCATGTGAGGCCAATTTAGAGTAATGCATTAACCTAGTGCATGTCATTAGACTGTGGGAGGAAACCGGAATACCCATAGTAAACCCACGCAGACATAGGGAAGACATGCACACAGAAAGTATTCAGGCCACACCACCTGGGATCAAACCCAGAAGCATCTTGCTGTGAGGAGACAGTGCTACCCATTAAGACACCACTCCGCCCTCAGTCACAATGTATAGACTACACTTGGAAAGGGTAATGAAACGTGTGGACGTAAATAGTTAGAAAGTTGATTAAACATCCAAATGTATTTAAAATTGATTAAATACAAATATTTTCTTATCTAATTTATATACCATCACTGAGAATAATTGTTGTGGTTAGCAAAAAAAGCATGGAATGCACAAAAATTTAACCAAAACTAAAATTCCAAAAGACTGAAGGACCAAAGTAGGTGAGTCAATTGAAAATAAAGAATAACAAACTAAGATTACAATGGGTAAGAAGTCAAACCAAAAGAAATTAAGAAGGCAGAGAATGATGCTTAAAGAGAGACCCCAAAAAAGTTTGGGTAACCCATCTCAGCCTGTTGACACCGCTTTGTGTTTGTAGCCACCATTTTATGCATAGCTGTTTATGTTGTGTGCCACCAGTTTTGTCACTCCTAGGGGCTTGGCACTCTGCCCCTGGATCCTAAACCCACTGCCATATGATAATAGGACTCTGTACTGCCAATTAACTTAAATTAATGAGATGTTTATGAATTATGCACTTTATTTGAAGAACACACCTTTGGAGCTTTTGAAAAGGTCAAGGCACAAATAATACACTATGATCCTGAAGTGTCCTGAGAATTAATAAGCACAGAGAATAGGGCAGAGAAAGTGGAATAAAAAGTCTTTGTGATCATAGCTTTTGATGTCTGATTTATGAATTAAACATGTTTAGGATTCAGACATCTTTGAATGGACCTACGTTCTAATATGAGCAAAAGATAATGCTACCTCCAAATTTGTGATCAAAAAGAAAAATCAAATAGAATTACAATTGTTAATTGCAGTGTTTCAATGTGTTGTATGTTATTTGTGAACTCAGGTCATCCTGTCTTACATGAAAAACCGGATACACAAAAGTCGGCAAGTTCTACTTATCAATAGTAGGGTGTAGGATTCTTATAAGATCGTATAAGATCCTTTTTGGCAGGTTATACAGAATTGTACTTTGGAAATGCAGCCAAGGCAGAATAACAAGGGAAGGATTTAAAAAGGGACATGTGTGCATTAGATCACTGTACAATGACACCATGAGATAAGCAACCTTGTTTGTATAATACTGTAAAATAAACTGTACTCTAAACTAGAGTAACTAAAATAGAAGTTGAAGATTAAGGGGAGTACAATGTACTTCACTTACTTGTACACTTAGAATTAAAGATTGATTTTTTCCTTTTTATTTCATGTTTATTTCATTTATTTTAGGATTTAAGAGTTTGCAGAAAGATGTCACATTATATTAGTAACCCTAGGTACTAATAGGGTACTAATAACCTTAGATACTAATATTAAGTACTTAAATTAGGACCCGGTCATTATTAAGTGATCTTCAAATACCTGTTGGCACAATAGAATATATGTTTCCTAAGTAAAAAAAAATAATATTACAAATGTAATCTAATACTGAATTGTTAGTTGTTAGCCAGATTCTGTGTAGAACACATTAATAACTGTATCAATAAACAGAATTTGTAAATGCCTTAGAAAAAAGTTTCTGTGTTAGGCAGTGTTAAAGGGTATTTATTCTGTATGATCATAGAAAGCAGTTTGATTTGGTCCAATGTAAATTATTTGTAAGCGTGTGATTTGCTGTTAATGAATGGTAGACAGAAATGTACTGCTCACAAAAGTGAGCGGATACTTCAAAATTCAATCTCCCATTTTTCAGGCTTTTAGAGTCTTCGTAAAGTGTGATAGCCACATTATTAGAGAAGAAACACCTAACCAAATTGTTTCTGTTTTTTTCTATCATGTCGTGTTAATATGCACATTATAGGCATTAAATAAAATGTATTCTGATTGCTTGTGTCCTGTTTTTGTGTTTTGTTATGTCTCGTGATTGAACACTATGTTCACCGTGATGAAATAAGGTTTGACATTCAGCATTCATAATGCTGTGTTCAATAGTAGATGCAAGCCAGTGCTTTGGGGTAGAGACTCTTATTGTTCTTCAAAGGACACATTAGCCCAGCTCCTGAGGGAGGTCACCTGTGACAGGATTTATGGATTTAATAGAGCAGCATTAAACTCAGGAGGAAATGGTCATCTAAAAAAGGATAATAGGAATATTGGTGGAAATGTGTATAAGGGGCAATATGATGAAAACATACTTATTCTTGTTCTTATTGAAGGGTCTTCATGTGCCTTAAAATAGGAACAAAAGGACAGCAGGCAAAGAAGTGGACAAAATAAATGGTATACTCACAAAGTAATTATTGTGGGACACATCTGCTGGGAGATCATTTGTATCTCAGACAGGTACTGAGGCTTAGACAAAAGGGCTGACATGCTTGAGTACCTACAGTGTTACACTCTCCACTTTTCCGCTTGAAATATGAGTATCAAATACATTTCATACTGTATGGGAACAAAATTTAATATGTAATCTGGACTTTTTGGACTTAATTTACTCACTGGTATGGGCTGTAGTCTGTGAGTATAAAACATAATGTGGGTAAATAAAATAAATTAAAAGTTCGCCACTCACCCACAATCTCGCTGGACTCTTTATTGTAGAGTTTCTTGTTCCAGTAGAGCAGTCTGAGAAATGGAAAGGAGGTCAACAGAACCAGGCATATCCCAAGGAACATGTATCCTGTAAATCCAGCAAAATCAAGCCCCTGGAGTACGACAAAGAGTGTAAAAAGCAAATTGATTGTGTGTTTGAGCAAGAGAGGGAGAGAAAACTCTAAGGTGGGCAATTTTCCTGCAATGTAGTCAGTTGTTTTAAAAATTCAATTGCAATTGCAGTCTGGATCAGAACCGACAGATAGATTACAACAAATTATATATGTATATATATACACATACACAAATCATACATGTATCATACATTTATTATAGTAAACTGTACAACTGAAAACAGTGTCCCATGTATAATTAGTAGGGATAGGTGACTGCTGTATGGGATGGCTCCCCAGATCACAACAGCATTTGGGGCAGTGTGTCACCCCACAGTGAAGGCAAAGTCTGTAGGAGTGAAGGGGCATGGACAGAGAGAGAGGTGAATAGTGAAGGTGCCACCTGTGTCACTGCTGGTATGCCATTTTTACTACTATGCAGACGTCACACAGCTGTATTTAGCTGCCAAACATAATGTAACTAACACATCCAGTAAAACTGAAGATTGTGTAAAGGACATAAGAAGCTGGATATCATGTCACTTTCTTTTACTTAATTCAGATAAAAGAGAGGTGTTATTTGTTGGATCCAAGGACATGAAAGACAAGTAACTTAAAAAAAAACTTGGGTACTTAGTCTTATTTTATCATCTCTACATTGGTTGCCAATTAAATATCTTATTAATTACAAAATAATTTTACTAACATATAAAACACTTCATGGTCTTGCTCCCTAGGGTCTTAGCAAATGTATTGAGCCCTTCAATCCAGCACGTTCAGGATTCCTTGCAAAGCTCCAAAACTTTGGAATAATCTTCCTGCCTCTGTTCAGGACTCGGACACAGTCTCAATGTCTTAAAGTTCAAAGTGTTGACTGAAAACATATTTATTTACTCACTTTGATACTTTGATTAGTCTTTGTACAAGTTAATTGCACTTCCTGTTGCTTCCGAGGTTCACCTGAGGTCAAATACTGCATATATATATTTGTGCTTAGTGTAAATATGGCATGCATATATATATATGAGTTTGGGCAGCCTTGTTTAATTTTCCTGATTCACCTTTATAAATCATTGATTGCTTGGATAAAAAAAATTCAGTTAAATATATCATATAGGGGACAAGCACAGTCATATTTGAGAAGTGAAATTAAGTTAATATGATTTACAGAAAGTGTGCAATAATTGGTTAATT
>JAUZST010077279.1:0-21004 GCA_034779995.1 Parotocinclus haroldoi | reverse complement strand
TCTTTTCAGCTGGCCATTTCCCATTTGGGAAGCGACCCAGCTGCGTCTCCCTTATTTCGTTTTTGTATTGTGGGGAGCCTTTTGCTCCGCCTTTTTTGTTCCCCCGCGTTATCCAAGCGTCGTTCCTCCCCTTTTCCCTGCAACCTTGGGTCCTAAACCCCAACCCTTAACAATGTTTTTGCAAATATTTAATATTTTTAATTTGATGCCTGCAACATGTTCCAAAACAGTTGGGACACAGGCATGTTTACCACTGTGTTACATCACTTTTTCTTTTAACAACACACAGTAAGTGTTTGGAAACTGAGAACACTTCTTGAAGTTGTGTAGGTGGAATTATTTGCTTGATGTACAACTTCAGTTGTTTAACAGTCTCCGTTGTCATATTTTGTATTTTGTAATGTGCTACACATTTTTAATGGGAGACAGGTCTAGACTGCAGACATGCCAGTCCAGTACCTGCATGCTTTTACAATGGAACCACGCTGTTGTAACTCATGCAGAATGTGGCTTGGCATTGTCTTGCTGAGATGAATAGGGACATCCCTGAAAAAGACATTACTTGAATGGCAGAAAATGTTGCTCCAAAACCTGTATGTTCCTTCAGCATTAATCATGCCTTCACAGATCTGCAAGTTACCCATGCCATGGGCACTAACACACTCCCATACCTTGCAGAGACACAAGCTTGAACTTAGCGCTAATAACAAACAAGACAGTCCTTTTCCTCTTTTTCCCAGAGTACACAACATCCATGATTTCCAAAAATAATTTGAAATGTGGACTGGTCATACCACCGGACACTCTTCACCTTGCGTCTGTCCATTTCAGATGACCTCGGGCCTAGAGAAGCCAGCGGCATGTCTGGGTGTAGTTGATATATGGCTTTGGTAAAGTTATAACTATCACTTGTAGATGGAGTGACAAACTGTGTTCACTAATAGTTTTCTAAAGTGTTCCTGAGCCCACGTGGTAATATCTATTACAGAATGATGTCAGTTTGTAATGCAGTGCTGTCTATGGGATCAAAGGTCATGAGCATTCAATGTTGGTTTTCGGTCTTGCTGCTTACTGGCAGAGATTTCTCCAGATTCTCTGAATCTTTTGATGATATTATGGACTGTAGATGATGAAATCCCCAAATGCCTTGCAATTGCATGATTTCTTTCTTAAAATGTTAATGCTATTTGCACAAGCCATGAGTGGTGCTCAAAGTGTTGAACCTTGCCCCATTCTTGCTTGTGAACGACTGAGCCTTTCGGGGTTCTCCCTTTATACCCAATCTTGATACCCATCTGTGGAATGTTCTAAACAGGTGTTATTTGAGTAATCCTCAACTTTCCCAGTCTTTCGTTGTCCCTGTCCCAACTCTTGGAACTTATTGCAGGTATCAGATTCAAAATGAGTCTATATTTGC
The DNA here is from genome assembly GCA_034779995.1 of Parotocinclus haroldoi. Classification (NCBI taxonomy): domain Eukaryota; kingdom Metazoa; phylum Chordata; class Actinopteri; order Siluriformes; family Loricariidae; genus Parotocinclus; species Parotocinclus haroldoi. The sequence continues at coordinate 19,587 of JAUZST010077279.1, read as the reverse complement.
TAATAAAAATAAAATGTATCAATTTTTACATTAAATATCTTGATTTGTGGTGTATTCAATAGAACATTTGTGGAAAAGGATTTACGCAACATCCTAACTTTGTTGGAATTGGGGTTGTATTGTAGCAACATGCATCTGTAACATTCAGTAAAGGATGCATTTCTGGATTTTCCATAAACAAAGTGGCATTAGAATTGTTTGTTCTGAAAACCCCAGTGATTCTTAGTATGACACATTTATGGATTTCCTCTTCAAACAAGTCAGTTCATCAATGTTATGTCCTGCTGTCCTTAAACAATGTCTGTAAAGAATTGGTTTGCCAACTTTGATTGAGAGCTTGGCTGGCTTGCACAGAACCTTGACCTCAACTCCATCGGACACCTTGAAACTGCAATCGAATGCCAAAATGAGAATGCTTGGTTCGAAAAAAAACTAAACTAAATGCAGTGTTTATTTGACTTTTATATCACTGGCGAGATGAACCCATCGTTGTTCGTGTTTTGTCTAGTCAGCTTTAGTCCATTTGTTAATAAACACCCAGTCTTGCAAATTCTCTTCTTGCGTCTTTCCTAAAAAGTTGGAATGGTTCAATTTATGGCTAGTAATAAAACAAGACACTGATTCTTTGAGGAGCAAATATGCGCCGAAGATATTCAGTTTGCTAAAAAATGTATGAGAAAAAAAACACATTGCAATCCCTGGAAAAGGTGACGTTTTGAGGGCATCTTATATTGCTCTAAACTCTCAATATACTTTTCTATGATGGTGCCATCAGTGAAATGTAAATGACCTTTGCCAAGGATACTCTCACAACCCCACACCAATGCAAGACTCTGGCTTTTGAATTTGTTATTGATAACAGTATAGATGGCCCTACTGGTTCGGAGGACATTACATCCATTTCTTCCAAAAATGAACTGCAGTTCATGGTAAATATAAGGCATATTTATGTTTTAAGTGCATCTTGTGAATGTAAAACTGTATTAGCGTGTGACAAGGGTTTGCCAAAGTAATGCCAAAGTAATGCCAAGTAAGTTGTATGGTGGTTCTTAATGCTGTGTCGCTTGAAGAATTGAAAATCATAGGCCTGTATCCATGCAAGTTATTGTGATGAATTCCTCCAGATCTCTTGTATGTAACTATATTATGTAGTGTAGAGGAAGCAATATGCAACATCCTTTCCACTATTTCATTAATTTTAAACATTTCATTAATTTTCTCACATATTTTTGACAGACTGGAGATCCTCTGCCCACCTTTGCTCATCAAAAAGCCTTTCATGTATGCTGCTTTTGTTCCAGTCCAGTCCTCATTTTGACATTGAATGCATTACAGTATAACAGTAACACAGTGTTATGGTGAGAGTACTGACAGGAATATACAAGATACTATTAATAAGGTGTAATTATTAAGTAGGAAAGGAGAATATGGCAATGAATTTATTCATGCCTGTATTACAACTTGCACGTAAATTGTGAAAATTTAATCAGAAAGAGAAAAAAATCATTTGATTTCCAAAGACACAGAGGCAAACAATACCACTATTTTCAGCAATTCATATTTCAGTATTTATTTATTCTATTTTTTAATTGTGGGGTTAGTTTCTATGTTTATATTATTCATCCTCAAACAAGAAATGCACTAGAATGCTTTTGCCTTAGATGTCATAAATTCTTATTATCCAATTAATCTAGTCCAGGGCAATCCTTAGCCTTAACCAGCAGCACAGAGTGCTGAAGGACATTTTCATACCCACACACATACAAAGATACACACTGTGACACTTTTGAAACATCAATTTACCTAACACATCTTTGGAATGGGATATCTAAAACTGCAATGGTATATCACTAACCACTGCAGCATCGTCTTCCATTTGTCTTAAACATATTTTAGTTAACGCTCTGCTGCACTTTTTCTGCAGTTATTCACTACAAAGTATGGAGATTCCATATCTTTTTGCTGTTCAACTGAGACATAAATATAGGGTATACACTTTCAATAACAAATTCTATTCTACGTCAGCCTACTGCCTAGTGGCATTCAGTGAGAACTTATAGATATGTTAAGGTGCCACATTATTGGGCTTTCCAGTTTTTGTTTGAAACAGTGAAGTAGGATGGTTTTTAACAACATAAGTAGTTGTGTTTGGGGTGGGAGGGGCAGGCAGGTCTGTAATTGCTATATAATAACATTGTCAGGAGAGTAAGGGGAGCAATGTGCTGTTTCTGTTCACCCACAAATCTAGGACATTAATAACAGCATGTACCACTGAAACAGAGATAGTAAGGTTCCAGAAAACCTGAGAGCTGTTTTAAGCATTCAGTTAGTGTGCAGGTTTTACTTTGTGGCAGGTATGTACTTTGTATGACATTCCATCCCACACAAATAAGCACACCGTTAATCTCCAGCAGGAGCATTCTTGACCTACATACTTGACCCAGTTTACCACTCAGTCTCTGGGTGACTCTGATGCACGGGACTCCACTATTAATAAGGAGCAACTTAAAACACACACACACACCACACAGCACTATAACATGTTAATTGTATCAGCAGAGCAGAAGCAACATCGGGTCTAAGCACTAAGATTGGTGCACTCAGAGACCAAACCGACTTTAAGTCTGTTGACACTTAATTAGTACCTCAACTTGTGGCTCATTAATCACATCTCTGTCTCAAGTACTAAATAAGAAGAAAGTATAGGCAGACCTTTTGGTTTCATATTTGCTTAATCCTGGACCCAGTGCCCAGCTGGCAGTACACTGATCAGGCAGGATCCACCTTAGGAAGCCAATCCATAATAGGGTACATGCACTCACACACTTGTTCTAAGGGCACTTTATCCACACCTGCCTATCACACATGTCTTTGGAATGTGGGAGGATACTAGAGTATCGAATTTACACCCATGTGAACACTGAGAGAACATGCACACAGATTGGTGGAGTCTGAGGTTGAGGTCAAACAGGGGATGCTGGAGCTATGAGGCGACCACACTAACCGCTGCATCAGTTGTGATGTAGTATTGTAAGGCTGGTTGACCTTGTTTGGTTTTAGTTCTGGGTACCACTAGCCTGACTGTGATGATCTGAAAGATCTGTTAGGTGTGTAATTATATAGCAGATCTGATTTATTTACCAGTAGCAGCACCTTAAAATCATTTCTTTTGCTGGCTGAAAAAATTTACTATTTAGGAATTGACTAGTGCTAAGTTTTCTTTGTCTTAGTTATTGTTCTAGCAGCTGATTTTTAAATACGTTGCAGCTGTCTCAGGATCTTTAGGTACAGCAATGCGGTGACCATTACAGTAGTGTTCCCTACTGGTCAAAAGCTGATGTAATAATTGTAGTTTAATCTGACTTTCAAAGTTTTGATCAAATCCATGATCGCTCACTGATTTCTGACTTGGTCTTTAGTTACAAATAGATTTGGATTGGTGGTAAGCACTGTCTTTCCTCTTTTGCACCAAATGGTAATGAGGTTTAATATTAAATGACATTCATTGCATATAATTAATGTAATGTTAAACAAAATCACTTAATTGACTTTGGTCAATATGTGATAACCAGCCCATGATTCCCAGGCTTCATGTACAAGCATGTAGGAATATGCTATGTGTTTTAATTTGGAGGGAGCCAAATGATGTAGCCTATGAAATTAGTTATCCACACTCATATGATTATGTTAATATGATTGCAAGCTTAATTGGATTAAAGTGGCTGGAACAGTATATAACACATTTTCTGATTGCTTAAAAATGTCATATTCATTGACATAAAATTAATGTATTGACATGTACATGCACATGAGCATAAGGCACATCAAACAAGATTACAGAGAATCCTTTTTCATCTCTTCACACAAGTAGAATAAATTTAAGACAGCTGAAACTAAGATGTAATTTGACATTTGTTTGGGTTCTTCAGGGTGTGTATAAGAAAAAGATTCCCATTTTTCAACTTCACTTAGATCTATATAATGACCCTTTTCTTGTCGTCACATGAAGTACCACTGTACTGAATATTTAATATTTAATAAGCTTTTTTACTGAAAGGTCTTTAGATTCAGGACAAATTCATGAAATTGTCTACAAAGTGAGAAAGATCACAAGGGTTTGTTTGTAATATAGGAAAAGTGTTAGTGCGTGGGTGTGTGTGAAAGTGAAAAAGGCCCATGCTGTGTCCCCCCTCATATATACTCTAGGGATTGTCCCCAACTTCTAACCATGATTACATCTGAATTCTTATTATTACATCAGCCTAGAGCTACAGACAAATGCACAGTAACTTTACTCTTCACCTTCAACTCCTTATAGAAAGGTCTTGATGTGTAATTGTATATATGCTTACAAAAATCTGCCTTAATAGAAAAATGGCTTCTCCTAGGTGAACCCTAGAAACCTGCTGTTGAGCAGCTGTTCATTGCCATGATGCCCCCATTAGCAAATCAGATTAGAATAAATGTAACATAAGTCTGGTATATTGTATACCAAATTTGATTTGATGTTTGCATTGGCATGCTACATGCAAAATATTTATATTCTCATAATAGTAGCTTAAAAAGCATATAAATGAAAGAAATAATAAGGATGCAATGGTGAACCGTAGACATCATCAAATAACGTGGACATACAATGAACTTGAGATATGCCTTGTGTTTTCAGAAAATGACCCTATTCCAAAATTTTAGTAGTGAGTATAAAGCGCTTTATACTTAATACATGAATCTCACAATGACCTGAAAATTGTAATAACATAGTAATATTGTTTAAACAAATGTAATTGTTTCCGATGTGTATTTTTTGCACTGTCTTGCTGCAAAATGCATGGACATTCCTGGAAAAGATTAATATTAAAATTAATATTAAAAAAAGTTATTCCATACTTATTTTAACACTTTTGTTGAAACAATAATATCTTAAATATTACATGACAGGGCAACTGTACATAGTAAAAGATTGATTGTGTTAAAATATTAATGAAGGGACATCTAATGCGCTTTCTGTTTTTTTGCAGTATTGTATGTATTCATACCATATATTAAATCAAAATATTACAAACGGTCATAATCAGGTTACGTATTTGATAGTTTGATTTAAAGATGATATAAAATTATTATATTCATATTCAAGTTTATATTTGTGACTGTGATGTGTAACAGTGTTCATTTTTAGCAAAGGTATTGGGGCCAGTCTGACAAACAAATGATTTTCCATAATTGCTTTCAGTGTGGCTGCTTTGAAGCAGTAAGAGCATTGCGTCTTTCAGACTGGCAGATTTAAAGCCGTGTAGCACTTCCACACATCACTTCATAAAGGAGTAATCTGAATATCAAATAATCTGTCCTTCAGGTTTAAATTCCTGACAGGATTATTCATTTGTGACAGGAGAATTGTTGTTGGTGATTCAGTGTATGTTCATACTTATCTCTATAAATGGTAGATTCTGGAGAGCTTATTATCCTGTTCTCTTTCATACATTTGTTGTTCATTAAGTAGTATGGTATGCTATAATAGTATTCTAAACTCTTATCTCTCCGCTCTCCACATACAGTGTTCACTATTATGAGTCATTCATTGTCAGGTGCTGCAGTGTCTGTATGTATGTGTAAAACTGTGAAGCAGCTGCATGCTGTTAATAAAACCAATTATATGGTGTTCAACATCAACAAACCTGTCACATTTAGCTACGCTTTATCTAAGAGGAAACAAGATCAGGCAAGAGTGCTGTACACTGTTAAAGTACAATACATAAAAGACACAGTATCCAAAAACTCAGGTGAATCATGAAATTCGTTCAATGACATTTCAATGAGTTTTAAAAGAACGTGGAACAAACTATAATAAACACAGAGTATCTATAAAATAAGTCCCACTTCAACATTGTTATTGTGTGTGTTTCTGTCACATCATCCACATATTGAACCTTTGTTTAACATGGATAAAACCTGGGCACATTTTGCTTGATATTAATTTGAAAACAGCCTCTTATGAATGTTGGTTGTTGACTAATAACAGTATTACAGTGAGACTTATTTAATAGACCCCCTGTACATTAAGAATTTCAACACATTTGAACAGACACAAATTCAACTTTAAGCCATCTAACCATTTTTGCTTTGTGTGTTTGACTGAAGTGTATCAGTTCGAGAAATATCATGATGTTGGTTGGAAAAGTCATTGTGCTATCGAGCATAATGAAAACATTGTGCTGTCAAGCATAATGAAAATGCTGTGCTGTCAAGCATAATGAAAACAGCAGCAGGTGGTAAAGGGGAGAATGCACTGGAGTGATATCTATTTCATGAAGGTCTGCAATGACTTTCTTTTCCCAAATATAAATTATTTTATCTTCACAATGTGCTGATTGCATCATCTCTTTATGACTGAATTCCACTTACCATGTGGCACTCATATATTTGATACCTAAACTTTATCCTGAAACATTAAAGCTGACACAGTGTATCATGCACATATTATCATGCAACCAGCTCTCCAGTATGACAAACATATTGTGTAATATTATTACATACTACTATGGTCAAAGGGTTTTGGAAACATGACATATCTGCAGGAATATGGTTTATCCCCCATTTGAGGCTGTATCCAGCCACTATTTTATAAAATATTTTTACCAGACATAGGAACAAATTTAAGATTATTCACTACAATTCAGCCACACGAGCATTAGTATACTGGGACAAAAACATTGGGTAATAAGTACTGACTCACAGTGAGTGATACTCAGACACAAATGTATTGGATAGGGGCTTGAGATCAGGGCTCTGTTTGGGGCAGTCAAGTTCAACATAATTTTAGAAACTATTTCTCTGTTTGAGCTATTGTCATCCTAAAACCAGAGCATTTCCATAGCAGACCTGAAGGTATCATGCTGAGTGCGTCATTATGTCTAAATCTTCTTTTGTATATGGAGAGATGTGTCACGTTTGATCGAGGTAGTGAAATATCAGAAACAGAAATGAATGTACCCACAAGAGGGTAGGTAGGTTATTATGGAATAGAACAAAAACACCGGAAGCACACAAGGGAGCAAGACTAAAAAAGACACAGGATTGCAGGACAAAGCCATTTCATTTAGAAAAATCCCATACTTTTTTGAGCAGTATAAATATAATATAATGTTTGAGTAGTGTATAAGATACTTTGTGGGCTAATGTGCTCTTGATTTCTTACATTTTACTGTATAAAAGAGTGGATATTTGTTATGTCTTTGTGTGAGAGAGATATTTTAAAAAAGAAAAAAATGAAAGCAATGAATGTTCCTGGATCCTAAAGAGAAATTAAAAAGAAAAAAAAAACTTCAAATTTGAAGACAAATAAAACTTAAAGACTAAAAGATAAAGTTTACAGCAAAAAAAAAATATGACAGAGCAGATTGCATAAAATAGAATAATTTTGTTAAAATTACAACAGTTAGGAAGTGAAACAAGTAAAGATTATAAAGGTGGAGAACTGTGCTAAACAAGTAAAACTGAAGAGCATCAAATTTAACTGAATTAACTGAAATTTAATCAAACCTTTCACTGTCACTGCATCCCATTAGGGTGCTTACTATAGTTGTCACTGTAAGCTCCTGTGGCACCCTGGGACATCTCTCTCATCCATCCATCCATCCATTCATTATCTTCCGCTTAATCCACATGGGGTCTCGGGCCAGTCGAAGCCCACCCAGCAAATCTGGGCACAAGGGCAGGAACAACCCTAGACGGGGCGCAAATCCATCATAGGGCACACACACAGTCACTCATACAGTCACACCCTAAGGGTCAATTTAGAGACGTGCATGTCTTTACACTGTGGGAGAAAACTAAAGTAAACCCACGTAGGCACCGGGAGGACATGCAGACTCCACACAGAAAGGACCCAGGAATTGTACCCGGGACCTTCTTGCTGTGAGGCAGTGGTGCTACCCACCGAGCCATGTGCTTCCTAATATATACATCTGTATGAATAACAATACATTTAAAAATATATTTTTATGTATGAAATATAGAGATGAGATGATAAAGTTAGAGACAATCTCTAAAATATAGAGATAAAATGAAAATATACTTTTGTGTACAGTCCTTTCAATAAGCTGGCTTTTGCCCTCAAGTGCGTCCTCTTATCAGTAACCAGTGCTTTGGCAGACTTCACCAGGGTATAAAAATCTACAAATCTACTGTAAGTGATACCACAAACTGTAAAAAAAACTGACGGTTTTTAAGCTCATAGGCATGTCGCAGCATTTACTTGTTTTGTCTTCTTATTTGTATCATTCTTGTCATTGCACTTTGGTTTTAAATTGCTTAGTTATACACATCATGCTTCAATAGAATCATTTCAATTGAATAATTTTCTGTTTAAACCATGATTACTGCCAAATACCGTGTGCCCATGTGTATTTGCAGTCCCACAGCTGCCAACTGTTACAATGATGTGCAGCCTGTCAGTGCATCTGACAGCAAGTAATGAGACTGCTCAGAAACAAGCTCTATATGGTAACAATGACACATTGCAAAAATCTTTCTCTAGCAGTTATTTAAGTTTTGTTTGAGTAACTTAAAATGTCAGCCTACTTTCACTTTTACTGAAATAAACTCTCTTTTAAGTAACAGTATGTTGCCTAATCAGTGCCAAATCAGTTCACACAAAAAAAGAGTTTTTCACAATTTATTTTAATGCTTCAAACACTTTCAAACACACTAAATATTAAACATGCTTTCAGAAGTTGCCATTTGATGGTCTTAGGCTGTTTTCATCTTTACATTGTGATATATGTGATGCAATGATTAAAGTTCCACCTTGGGTCACCTATCACTCTGTATTATATTTACAAATAGTACAATATACAGCCAGAGTAGGCATCCAAAAAGTTCATGTGAATCACTACTCATGTGAATTAGTAAATTAGCAAGTCTTTGCTGCTACAACACTCTTCACTCATCTTAAAGAGAGTTCCTCTATATGTTTAAACATGACAGTAAGGTTAGACATTTATTCATTCATTCATTCATTTTATTATCCACTTATCCTTGGAGAGGTTCACAGGAAAGCCGAGGCCTTGCTGGCAACACAGGTTACAAGGCAGGAACAACCTGCAACGTGGTGCCAGTACATTGTAGGTTACTACGGTGGACAGTAATATTTTGGCTAAAAAATTGGCATTCCAGTGAATCTCAGATGTGTCTGATGTCATAACTCTATACAAGCCAGCCAAGTTTAAGTTGATTTTTGTTTATTGACTCTTTATGAGGCCAGCATGCGACGTTATTTATTTACTTATTTGATTAAGTTAAATCAGTATCATTAACATTAACATTTTATACAGTTTTATTACGTTGTATACACATTTGCATTTACAACTCATAAACTGGCCACTGGTTTGAAGCAGATGTACATTACATCACATACAATAAAGGTATAAAGAGCTTTTCAATGTGTAGAATACAGGGTGTAGCAGTTGCTCCTAAGATGTTACTCTGGTTGTGGGTTGTCAAGCCAAAAATAAGTCAAGTCAAGTCAAATTTATTTATATAGGGCTTTTTACAACAGAACATTGTCTTAAAGCAGCTTTGCAACCTTATATTATCTAAAAAGCCAATCCCAAATTGAGCTAGCCTAGGTTGACAGTGGCAAGGGAAAACTTCCTGAAAGTAGAAGGAAGAAACCTTGGGCGGACCAAGACTCAAAATGGGACCCATCCTCCATGTGCGGCCTAGATGTTAAATATGCATTTTGTATTATTATTCCCTCACTTCAATTGTTGGCAGAATTATTTTACTACTTTGTATCATATTTTGAACAGGTAATTTATTCTGCTACACAGAACATACATTTTAAGTCCTGGCTTGTTTCATGATGAAATGTATCCTTAAAAGTCACTAAGGAGTATGATCAATATGATCCATTGTAATGCCATTGTTTGTAAATTGAGAGTACATGCCTGCCTTCAAAATTAAAAGTGAATATACATTGATTTATATTAATCAAAATAATCAGTTTAAGATAATTAAGTTTAAGTATGATGTTTGACAGGGATAGGCATGAGGTTGAATTACACTTGTTATTAATGTATTTACAAATTGTGTGAACTTTCATATTAATACAACTTACATACATTGCTGAATGAGTAATAAAATTGCCTACATAAGCTATTCTTAGGCTATCTTACCTAATAATTTAAAATAAATAGCTTAGCCTTCATTATTGCCAGAGCATTTATATTTAACCTTTTATATAATTGTTTTTATTCAGACCTCGGTGACCCATAGCTGGATATGGGTATGCCATTGAGTTTAATTTGCAATAATTATGGATTTACTGAACACAATACACATCTCTCTGATTTTGAGCTATAAAATACACTTTGTCTTTGGCAATGTCTGTGTTATCTTGGTGGAAACAATTAATTGCCTGCAGTGGTTTTGCGATTAAAGGTATAGTTTTTATTTATTTATTTCTGATTTTTTTTTACTTGAGTAAATAAATATAATTTCTGTTTTATCCATCTATCCTTCCTTTTTACTGCATATTGTATTTTTAGGTTTTTTTAATTCTTGATGGTTTTGTGTTACAAGAGTTTATACAACTTTTATATTGCAGAGAGGGATGAATATTGGTAAAGAAATGTTGATTTGATCATGTTTACAAAAATATGGTTGTAATGGGCTCGCAGTGTTGCCTGTTGCCTGATCTTTTCAGAAAGCAGCAGAGATGTGCAGTTCCAACAGTCATAAAACTCAATTCCGATTTAAGTGTGGCAAACACTGGGACTGGATGTTTTGTGTATGTGTGTGTGTGAAGTTGAGAAGGGAGTTTAAATGAACTAAGAAATCAATTAAAGCTAAAGTCAAAATATGAATGGCAAGCTCTGTCTAGTTGAGAATTCAAGTAGTTTAATTCAAGTTATTGAAAGTATAACACTAAGAGTTTAACAATAATTTAAACCAAGTGAAGTATGTTGAAGCTGTTATTTGAAGGAAATAACGTTTGGGAGGTATAAGCGATAACTTTGAAAGATTTATATCGGCATATATACCATTTTAGGCATCTCATTATTTTAGGTGTCTCACTTGTAGGTGCTATTTTGAAGAGCAGCCCTTGCCCCACCATATAGGTGTGCTTGCTGAGGTTGTTCCTGTAGTTGTCAAGATGTGAAGTGGCTAAAGCATTTCAAAGCCTGAATTTAGACTGACTTTACCAAAATTGTTTGCATGTGTGTACATGTACAACAAATGTAGTAAATGGTAGAAATAAAGCTAAATAATATATTTTACTTTCATTGTATGAATGTGATTTACAATTGTATGCACAGGGTGTAATTTTTGTGACATATAACTATGCCATGAAACAGATGGCAATATGCACCTTTTTCCCCAGTGCTACCCAACACACAAAGACTTAAACTATATGTACTTATACTTAATCATTGGCCAGGAGACCATTCCAGTTTCATGGGAACTTGTGAACTGCATGGCTTGTTCTAAAAACACAGCTTAGCAATGCAATTGTCAATTAGTTTAGCTATAAACCTCCTAAATATTGTGTACATCAAAGGGTGAAGTTAGTCAACTATAGAAGTTGATAAATTGCTGACTTTACCAAAGGTGTTTGTATAGGTGTACATGTACAACAAAAGTAGTAAATGGTTGAAATCAATCTAGATTTTACTTGCATTGTGTGAATGTGATTTACAATTGTATGCAATTGTGTGTTTATGACCCGGTGGCTAGGTCTTCAGCATAATAGTCGCCACAGTCAGCTGGTTTGCTGCTTTGACGCGAATACAAAATACAGAAAGGCTTTATTGGTTTTTTGCCTTCCTGCACCTCTTTTGTCTCATTTTCTAGTGTCTTTAGTTTGTTCATAAATTGCCCCTGCATTGGACAGCAGTATGACTCTGGTATATTTATATATTATTTTGCATAAGGGTGGTGACTCCATTTCAGGACCTATCCAGCAGACTGGTTTTGACACCAGTGGTCAACCCCAGTATTGCATTCGCTGTTGGGTCCATTGGCAGGACCTTCTATCTGAGATAGAAGTTAATATATGATATTGGTTAGTGTATAGCACCTAGTCAATCTGCATTCCTTCAAGAATTAAGTAAAAAATAACCAGTGTTATATATTATGATTTTTTTTATGTATTATGTATGTTCCCTTAACCAGGATCCAGTAAAGCATATTGCTTTTTTAAGAGACTAAACAGTTCCCAAGTAATTTGCTATAGTGGCATTGAGTTTGCTAAGTGTTGGAAAGTAGGTAATGGTATGACTGCAAAACTAACAATTAAATGCTAAACTATTACGTGCATGGCCTACTGGGAGGTCTGTGCAGATTAGCAATAAAATCTCTTCTCTTCAGTGAGCTAAACCTGGATTACTAATTAAGAAAATTCAGTAAGGTAATTGCTTGTTCCTTGTGTGCAGGTGTGTCTCAACTGGTGTTAGGTGGGCAGTGGGACTGCCTGACTGCAGGAGACTCATGTTCAAGTGACGACACATGCAGTCCACGCCTTCGTACACTGCGTCAGTGTGTAGCAGGTGGAGGAAGTGTGAAGCTGGGACCTGGGGCACGTAACCATTGTGAAAATGCAGTGAGCGCTCTGCTGGCTAGTCCTCTTCACCGCTGCCAGTGTAAACGTGGCATGAAGAAGGAGAAAAACTGCCTGAGCATCTACTGGAGTCTTAAGCAGTCTGTGATACATGGTAAACACTTACCAACAGAGACTGATGCAACATGCATATGATGTTACCCAAGCCAGACTGCATGTACTGTATATGTGAATTTATTGAATGTATGTGCATTTGCAGGCTTAAACCTCGTAGAGAGTTATCCATACGAACCTGTGGAACAAGGGTCTGATTATGTCCGCCTGGCTTCCATTGCTGCAGGTATGCAATTCACTCACAAATGCACATATTTATACAGTGTTGCTTTTTGAACTTGTTGGATTTGTCTATATTTAAGATGTTTATAAAAGTTGAATAAAAGAAGCCAATTAAACAAATGAAACAGATTGACTTGTGCTTGGGATTGCTGTCATTGCTGACATTTTACATTAGAATGTCCTGGTATAATTCATCATTCATTATTCCAATAATGGCTAGTGTCCCAGATGCAGCAAAAGAGGCCCAAACCATAATACTACCACCACCATGTTTCATAGATGGGATAACAATGTCCAGTGATGGATTGTAGTGTTTTAATTTCACCAGAAATAATGCTTGTCATTGAAATTGGAAAAGCATATCTGTTCACAAAAACCTTTTGGTTTAATCCTTTGAAACCATTTTTTTGCCTCATGAATATTAGCCAGCATGAGAGTAGTTTAGAAGTTACTTTAAGAAATTATTTGTTCCCATCGATTGAAAACAACTGAGACTAATTTCCCCTACATATTAAGTTCCAACCATAGATTTTTCATCAACAAATATATGAAGAATTTTTTGCCCCACTTTATTAACGGGTTTATGATATATTTATTATGATGATTTGACACCACTATGCAATGATATGATGACATCACTATGCAACCTCTTTCCCGTCACACTCATGTGCTCTTACACCTTGTCATTTTTTACATTGTCCAACAGCTAATACTGGTTTGCGACACATTGGCATGAAAACAATTTGATAAGCTGCAATTAAGTCTGCATTTACGGTAAATTACAGGTTAATTCTGTTGTAGAAAATATTCATTCTCTGTAACCATTTCCATGACACATTACATTCATATATAATTACATTTTCTATGTACATAGAAAAACATGTTATTTTCTATTGTTTCTAAATCTAAATGGAGAACACAGAAATAGCACAAATGTACCAAAATCATTCTAAGTAAGAGCAGTAGGTTTTTGATCCAATTGGCTATCAACTCTCTGGTTGTCAATTTTGGCTGCTTGTGCTTTAGGCAAGAGCTAAATTATATGGGCCTGTAGAACATAAAAAAATTAAGTAGAACATAATGAGACCATCCGTCCTTTGTAACGCGCGCACACACACACAGACACACAGACACACACACACACACACACACACACACACACACACACACACACACACACTGAGTCTTGATGAGTGATGATTTTTGGGACTTTTCATTGACATCAGGATTGTTGTATCTTATAATGCTACACATAAATCTAACTAACAGAACCAGCAAATTATTCCAATGAGTTAAAAATAAATTTTTCCTTGTTGGATTGACACACACGAATCACAAGTATAGATACATGTCAACTACATTTATACCATAGTAGGAATGACAAGGAGGAGAAAATGGGTTGAACTGAGGGACAGAAAATTATTTTCAGTGCCAGTAATGGTAGTGAATTAACTGTGGACTGCTCAGGCATGAGTTTTAGTGCAAGCACTTAGTGAGCAGAGTCTATTTGCTAAAAAGGACTACTACATAACAGTACACATAACAATCACACACAGCCAACACACTAAAAATGTACTCACACAACAAACTTGGGTGTTATGTTATGAAAAAAATGAAAGAAATCAATTTATGATTGATTTGACACAAATCCGACACAAGACAGAGTGGCTTTACTACCCAGAAGGTTATTCTTTGTACCCCCTGAAGTTCTTTCTGACATACAATAGAAAACTGACAGCAAAAACAGACATTTCCCTTAAATTACAGCATCTCATAATTTTTGTATGTATGGTTTATTTAATCGTGTGAAACATTTAACCACCCATTGAAAATGGTCAAAAAGTAGATCTTATTTGTATCTCCTTAGATTCTCCTAGTCAAAGTTGAGATCAAAGTAAGATGAGACATTTGCTTAAGTCTTTCTGTTTCTCAGAGTTTTTTTTCCTCCTGAACAAAAGACTATTTGTTTCTCCTTGAGATTTAACAGAGATCTTAGTAAAAGTTCACCTTGTGTTCAGATCTGCCAACATCTCACCTTACACCAACTTTTCATCTTGTCATCCTATTGTGCGTATCTATTGCTGAAAAAAGTGATTTCTCAAAGTGAGCTCAAATATTTCTCACTCACAGCTTGTAGAGTATATTTGGATTCATGTGAACTACTTATACTAAATACTAATAATAATGGCTAGGCCATTATTTTGTGGCTTTGCACTTATTGTTTCTGCCACTGATACATTCTCTTAGGACGTTTGGATGGCACAGTGGTGTAACATGCTAGCTCATTACAGCTGAGACCCTAGTCCTTGTCCCAGCAGTGCCTTCTGGCTGGGTTGGCTTTGTCTGAGGGAGATGCTAAAAGATGCTTAAGGGATCATTCACCAGCGCTGCATCAGCGTTTGTTGTTTTCAAGTCATCATGCAACCACAATACTAACAATTGTACACATATTCAAGCTTAGAGTGGAAAAAAAACATGTGGTCTGTGGTAAAAAATGCTCCAAACAGCAGTCCTGAGGTCCTGGGATAAATGGTGCTATAAATCTAAAGCTATACCGTAAATCATATAGCTTACTTATGTTTTCATATAATCAAATAAATACTAATACAAATAAAAACTAATTAGACAATGTATTTATTTTTTCATGAATTTTAGAATTATTTAGTTATTTATATTTTAGTAAAGTTTTTGTCCTCTTTTTGTACTCTTTTGCTGTTTACACACTCCATTATACTGCTGATGATTTTGATGGCATTTTTGAGTGTCCATAAACAAAAGACCTTATAGAGTATAATTTTATTTATGAGTATATTTAGAGCTTAATCATATTAGAATACACAGTGTAGCCTATGACACAACAAAAATATTTGGTAAATTTATACTTTTATTTTAAGGCATTTAGCAAAGCTCATTGAATTAATTAATTTGACATCCGCTGAAATTATTCGGAATTCATATGCTTTCTTTATCAGTTTCGTATACTTCATATATCACTTTCTATACTTTTAAACAGTCTAATATATAATCTGCTTCACTTACTGAGAAGAATTAATCAAACTTTAAAAAATCCTAAATACCACATTCTTTAGTACTTAGATAAGAATGCAGTGCATGTACCATTTGAGACACAATCAAGGACAGAAAACTGTAATAAATAAATCATAATTAAGAGAGAGAAAAGAGAGGTTCTCTGTTTCTGAGGAAGAAAAGTATATAAAGCATGGATGTAAAACTTGGGCTGTGTTACTAAATGTACAGTTTGCTGTGGCCCAAAGCATATGCAAAACTTTACACTTATAAATAAAGGTAATTAAGCCTTGCTATAACAATTTAGTGTGTGTGTTAGAAATGTAACAATGCTTTAATACATTGTAACCTGCTAGTTTGAAGAATTATTCATATCATGCAAGAATAGAGAACAATTAAATGAATGAAAAATATAGCCTTACTGACATGGATACTCTGTTTGAACGTCCGTTTTCCGTGATTTATTACACATCAACAGCTACTGGAAAATGCTATGGAAATTCCAAAATTCGTACTCTCTTCTTTTGTGCACATTTGGTTTAAATTCAGTAATAACACCACACTTCCTGACTATCATTGATTGTGCCAGAAGTAAAGTGAACATGTAATAAGAAGCAACCAACCAGGAGACATATTAGGAACTACAGGAGGCATTTCATTTTTTTTTCATATAAATCCATTGCAAGTCTAGATAAATGCTCAGCTTCAGAACGTCCCATACACGCCGTTTTAGACCGGTTTGCATGCTGTTCCTCTGGTCTATGGGCCATATATTTTGCGCAACCAGTATATAAAGAGTCAGAAGAAGAAGAGGTATAAACTCATAAATGGAAAGAGAAACCCTGGTAGAGGATACGAGAAAGAATGATAAGCACAGCTCCATATTAGAATTGCTAGCTGCCTATCTCAGCGGTCCACATTAGTCTGCAATGAAAAATAAAGTAGCAGCAGCAGCAGCCTCAGCTGGGATGCTCCCCATGATACAGAGACGACTCTCATTCAACTTTTATCCCCACTCATGTTCTATTTATTAGCAGCATACAAATGATGGCATACTGACATTCCCTTGCAGCTAATCTCGTTCATATTATAATACTGTGTGTGAAGGACTGTTGGATGTTGGATGACAGCAGTAAACATAAAATCAGACATGAAGTAATTTTAAGTGTAAACTTTTCACATATATAAAAGCACGCTGATAAAATATTGAGGTAACAGTTTACACTCTGGTTGCTGCAGACTAAACCTACTAAAACAAGTAGTGTTTTTTGGACAGAAAAGGCTGTCTTCTGCACACATATGAAAACTACTAGACTTCCTATTTTCAAAAAGTGAAACAGCATGAAAGGTAACAGACTTTCTGTAATTTATCATGCTCTCAGTAAGAAGCTAGAAATCATCATACAATAATTTTGATTTGCTTGTTAAATATTTCAAGCAAGTTCATAATGAGTTCTTTCAAGGTTTTATATTTGCCTAAATGAACAAATCTACACAAATCAGCCAAAACGTTAAAAACATTAGATTATTTATATATATATATATATAGTTGGTGTTTGTAAATATTTGCTCTATGTTAAAAGAGCATTTAAGAAACAGTTATTGCAACAAGCAGTTTAGCGTGTGGCTCATGTTGTATGGACTTTAGGGTTTGGAATCCTTGGAATCCTTCGGAACTTGGATTTAAATACATGAAACATAATGTATATAGTATTTCTGAATTATCATTGGTTCATATTTAAAAAGCTGATATCTATTAATGTATGCCTATGTATTAATTTTTAATCTGACTTAATTGAAGACTGTTGATGAACAGCAATTTGATTGCTCTTGATCGCTTAAAAATTTGTCTGAGCTTTGATTTGGTCTCTCTGATACTTTGGAATTCTTGCATGCAAACTACTTCTGTGTAGCTTTAGCAGTATGCTTAGTAAATAATATGACCCCTTTTAGCAACACATAGAGCCTAATTTAATTAATTAGGGGACTACTGGGGGTAATTACTAATAAATGTAACTTGACATTACTTGAGGTAATGAAACCACCACTGAGATAACAAGAGGACATCTGTAAGCAAATTATAAGGAGGAACAATCAAGCAATAAACCTAGCTGTGCATTGGCTTATACTTTTAGCATAAGCTTACTTTACACATTTAGGTGTAAAGATGGTAATGATAATAAGGTAATAATAAGTCAAATTGCCGATCTGTATGGTTATCTTCCCTTCATCTCTGCTGTAGAATCTGAAGCTGGCATGGCAACTGTGAATCAATGTCTGGACGCAGCCAAAGCTTGCAACATAGACGACGCTTGCCAAAAGCTGCGCACTGAGTATGTCTCAGCCTGTATTGCACCGTCAGCTAGAGCGGGGTCCTGCAATCGTGTGCGCTGCAGCAAAGCACTGCGAAAGTTCTTTGACCGTGTGCCACCTGACTACACACATGAGCTGCTCTTCTGCTCATGCTCAGACACAGCCTGTGCTGAACGCCGCCGCCAAACCATTGTCCCTGCGTGTTCATATGAGGAGAAAGAGAAACCCAACTGCCTTGTACAGCTCAGCAGCTGCAAAGATGATCTTGTGTGCAAGTAAGTACAAAATGAGCATAATTCATCCCCTAATATATTCTCCATCTTATTATATTAATTCATTCATTTATTATTTATTTATACTCTATAATTTTATTGTATACTCTATATGTTATTATAACCTCCATAATATTGAATTCTCTTTTTAATGTATTCTTTATTTTATTATCTTTTATTTACTATATATATATATATATATATATATATATATATTACTATATATTTTTATTATTTATTATATTACTTTTAATTTTTAAAGGTTTTTGTAGGAGCAATGTTTATTGACTTATTTAGTCTCAGAAAGTTGCAAACTTCACCAAGCTTATGTACATCACATTTGCATAATCTTCATCCTTCAATCTGCTGGAGCACTCTTTGGGATTAAAGCCCAGTTAAGATAACCAAATTTATCGGTAGACCCTCTGTCACTGTGGCCTAGTGGTTAAGGTACTGGATTATGGACTACAATGTCCAGGGTTCAACCCTCTGCCAAGCTGCCATTATTGGATCCTTGAGCAAGGCTTTTAAATGCATAATTGGTTGGACTGTTAAACTGTATCAGTTGTAAATCACTTTAGATAAGGGCATCAGCTAAATGATTCAAGCATAAATGTAAATGCTTCAATGGATTACAAGACTTTGACCTATATTGACCTATATGTGTTCATTTACAGTACACAACAACTTTCAACTGTCCCACATTCTCCAATATCAATGTTACAATCTAAAGAGGGGTAATCCTCCTGGTAAACTTGGTGTGATTGTCAACCGAGTTTTTACATATTGTCAACCGGCAATTTACATATGAAAATGATTACAGGTCACATTGTTATACAGTGATGCTAATATTAGTCTTTAAGCACGTGTTGTAGGAGCTTGTGTTTTTTCTGAGACTAAAGAAATCGCTTAGATAGATGACAAAATGTTTTCCCCATAAAAGCATTTTGTCCAGAAGAACTGATTCAACTTTCTGGGATGTACTTACTGTTACGATAGGGATCCCGGGAGATCTCGCGAGACCATTCCTAGTCTCGCTAAATCCCCAGGATCCCTATCAGGTGTTTATACCGGAGCCCA
>JAUZST010077268.1:0-21005 GCA_034779995.1 Parotocinclus haroldoi | reverse complement strand
TTGTATGTGTTTCGTTACTGTGGATAATCTATGATTTTTTAAAATATTTTTTCATAGCTACATTCTGTATTCTGCTATATTCTGTACAGTCAAATTCTGTATCTGTGCTGTTTGCTAAGCAATTTGTTCATAGCTAATTCTATTTTAAAACAGAGTGATAAAATTGCTGCATTGGCTTTGAGTTTACTCAAGACCTGATTTATTACGTTAGGATTTATAAATTGCTTTTACAAGTCTGACAGTCTAAGCCTTCGGTGATGCTAGCCTCAAAATTCACAGTTAATTCTTAACTGCACTAACATTGTGGACTTTAGCCCTAGCTAACATTCCAGACCCAATTTGATGACATATATCGAAGATAACATAAACTGCAGTTGTCTAGTTTACATTCAACGGAAACAGCAATAGGCTCAAGAGGTCTGTATGCAAAATGAATACATGCTGATATGTAAATATATGTAATACTTATAACTTCTATGCCCTCACACACAAAGTCTGTCGAAGGAGGGACTGTGTACCTTCATTATAGTCTGAGCTCCTGATGTCACCAGCAGGTACATCCGATTTCTTTCTTTTCCCCCTCAAGTACTACATAAATAATTGAACTTTGCGTCAATCCCATGGGGTGTTTTCTCCCAGATCTCCATCCTGTCCCCTCCACTGTGCATTTTGTGCATGCACTGCACTTTTTCTGCTGCAGGTGATTTTTTTTCTGCTGCACGAGCCTCTCATAGGCTCGTGGTCCTGGTGATGATTTCGATTGATCCGCTGTTGAGTTTACATACATAATGATCGTTTCTTTTGTTATGGTGTTGTGTGCTGAATGCTGACACCCTCTGCATAACTTAATTTACACAGCAAACACAACTTCCAAAAAAGACTAATAAGCATTTCTACTGTAACACTCGTCCATTAAGGAGCACAGCATTTTTTGCAAGTATTACACAACCTCTCTGAATACGTTACTGAAGAAATGACGCCTCTTGAAGAAATGATCTCTAATGTGCGTCTGGGTTTATTTAGGTCATTTCTCTGCGAAATACTACAGTACTTTACATTTATTTTGGTTTGATGTCCTTGTCTGTATTTTGTAATGCTCAAATGCTTTTGACAATAGCTTTACGAGATGTAATTTTAGTAATATTATTCTAAAACCTGCTGAGAATATACTTACCCTTTTATCTTCCTGTTGAAGGTGCACTCACATGCAGTCAAATGTCATGGGTTAATTCTGTGTGGGCATGTTGTTGGGTTCAGATTAGGATGGCGGTGTCGGAACATGACACAACACTGGCTTCTTTTGGTGTGAATTAAGGGTTTGGATACTTGTGTTAAGGGTTTGTAAATTCGAAATGAACTCGAAATGAACAATGAAATGTGCATTAGAAGATCGTTCAGGTTAACAAAATAACTTAAATTTGTTGTGTTTTCTGATTTGCTATTGTGTTTTTGGATTTGTTAACTTATTGTTGTGTTTCTGGTTGGTGCTGTGCTATCAAATTTGCTGTTATGTTTCCAAATTTGCTGCTCTGTTTACTGACTGTGGTGGCTTGGTGGGTAGCACCATCGCTTCACAGCAAGAAGCCCCTGCGTTTGATCCCCGGTGGAGCAGTCTGGGTCATTTCTGTGTGGAGTCTGCATGTCTGATCTGTGTCAGTTTCCTCTAACAGGACAAAGATGTGTGTTAGTTAATTGGAGTTTCTAAAGTGAATTTAGTGTGTGAGTGTTTCTAAATGTTGTATGTTGTTGTGTTTCTGAATTTGGTATGGATTCTGTTTAGTTTTTAAGTTTGCACTTCTGTTTTCTAACATAGTTATGTTTTTAGATTTGCTGTTGTATTTTGGATTAGCTGTTTTGTTGCATATTTGCTCTTGAGCTTATATGCTGTTTTGTTTTTTTTATACTGTTTTATTGTGAGGATTTCTATCTTTATTCTGATGTGTAAAGAGATCATTTGTGTACCCCTCCAAATGCAATCAACCTGGCATGATTTACCAGGACTAAAGTAGGAAAAAAAGGTGTTACCTGGTGTTACATGCCTCTATAAGCAGTTATTATTGTTGCGTTGTAGGGCTAATTAGATCGTCAGCGGTTTCATTAAGGGAAAATCAGGGTTTTCATACAAAAAAGGAAGTGACATTGCACTTATTGTTGCACATTCAGTTAAAGCCCCTGGTATGTCAGTTTTAAGACCACTGTACCCTAGTGTAATGTGATTTGAACATGAAACACCTGCGGTTAATATTTTTTCAATGGTAAACTGGTAACCATATGGATAGTTTATCCAGAATGTCCTGCCTCTTCCTGGGTCTTCAGACTTGTACATTACTTTCATTTTCACAGGCTTATTACTTTAGCTTTTATGAATATATGGATTATCTATTTTATTTATGTATTTACTTTAAGTTTTAGCTTTTTTACTTTATCTTTGCTTTCTGGTAGGTAAATCTACCCAGGAATCTAATAAAGAAAGGCTTTTAAAAGAAATACTTTTTTGCTTTAAATACATTTAGTGGCACATACTTTTACACTTGTACTTCATATAAGCCATTCTTCAACTTTTACTTGAGTATTTGTATCAGATTAGAAGTGCTTTTACGTGAATAAAGAACTTGTGTTGCCTTTGCACTCTACACAACATTACATACAATACATTTGGGTGTTTACCTTGACCACTTAGCCTTGGTATAGTCTTGATTTTAAAAGCAACAGCCCCGCAATAGGTAATTGCATGGCTAGACATTTGCCGTATCTGTGAAAGACTATTTATACAAGACCCAAGAATCCACGTCTAACACATTAGGTGCAGATAAGCTTGATTATTGGAATGCTGTTTTGTTGAGGTGGGGTAATGGATGGTATGGGTTGGTGATAAGGGTTGGTGATCAGTAAATTAGGCAATGTATCTCTCTTTCACTTTGCCTTTCTCTCTCACTGTCTGTCTGAGTAACCAATACCAATACCACTGTTTGATTATAGCATTTTGCACGCTCGTTTCCATTCCATTAATTCAGCTCTGGCATTCATACAAATGGGGACCACATCATTTATCTCGAAAATGCTTTGTCTGTAGCCATCGATCCTGTAACCACACTCTACAATTACTGCCTTTGAGCGCAGCGCGCCTCCACCGGCGCACGCCCGTAAATAATTCACCATGCCACTGATTTGCCGAAACTGCGTTGCAAGTTAGTCTTTGTTCCTATCTGATTAGAAACCGAAATCTTACTCCACTACGGATCCGAATGCAGTTTACTACCTCTTTATCATTTATTCATGTAGTGCCAGTGAACTGCTGGTGAGCGCTCATAAGCTAGTATTGGCATAGAGTGTCATTTAGCCTTTTCACTAAAGCACTGCTATTGTTTGCATGCTAAAAGGCCATTTTTACCTTGTTAATCTATGTCAATGAATAAATGACGGTGCTAATGAAGCATGAATAATTGAAGCTTTTTAAGAATTTATTTCAGGCAATGAGCCATCCATGACAAAGCAGCCTTTTGATCGCAAGTATATAAAAAAATGTCCTGGTTTAGCACCATGCTTTATCATTGTGTTGAGAAGTACTCTTAAATGTGTTAGGATTTATTTGGCATTGACAGATGATGTGTTGCTTATGGAATAGGCTCCCGGCAAACCTTCACAATGCGTCTTCTTGTCAGTAGTTGCACTTTTCATTTATACTGTATGTTTTGGAGTTACACTGGAATTTTCCGCTGGCTGTTTTTCATCATAACTTATTAAGGAACAATCCATCATGAATGCCTTGTACGGATATGCACTGTTTAACATCCACATTACATTCTGTGAAACAGGATATTAACTGAAATAGACGGTAGCGTGATATTACCACAGACACATAGTCTTTATGCTGCTTTCATGTAAACATAAAGGGTATTTTTTACAAAAATATGTTATATACATTCTACACCTTTTTTGGAAATTCACAGCAATAATAGAAAATACAGCAATGCACTGTTAATCCCCCTGTTTGGGGGAACGCTGTAACTCTGGATGGTACGATACTGACCACAGATCATCAGCGACTCAACGAGTGAATTTAAACCTGTTTATGTAGTTATGGATTCAATAGAATATACAGGTTGTGGAGAAACAAACAAAGGAGTACTACTTACAATAGGACGGCCACATAGACTTATGTACCCCATTGACTGCTGGTTACAAATAAGTATCAGACTCATACACTCTAAAAGTAAAGGTAAGGTAGTTTAAGCAGAATAAATGCATTAATTAATGCTTTATTGTCATAGTATTGTTATATAAAACGAAATTTGTTAAACAATTTAATGATGGAAATCTGCTTTTGAACTCTAACTTACTTCTCTGCATATGAATCTGCAGTGTTGATTGGCTGTTGAGATGACCAGCTGGTCAGAAGAAGCCAAATGCACTGCATACAGTGCAACGAAACAATATTACATGCTGGAAGTAAGTATTATGTAAATAAGCAATTAACAATCTCTAACTATTATTAAGTGAAATACTGACAGATATATTTTTATTTCCTACAGTAGTATAATTTATTATTTTTTAAGACCTCATTATTAAGGGAAACTGAATGATTATTTTGTGGCATTTAGCCATGTAAAGATTTATTTCATGATGATCCGATCAGGACTACTTTATTTAGCTGTACTTTGAATTAACAATTGTTCATCAACAAGCTGGTCTTTCCTAGCGTTTATGTACACATTTAATGCATCCACCTTTCAATATAGTGCTTAAACTGCATCCAGTAAACCCACCCTGCAGTTATTTTAGCAGATGCCCTTATCCAGAGCGATTTTCAGTTGATACATTCTCACTAGCAAGGCTGCTGCAGGTTAAGAGCATTGCTCAGGGATCCAGCAGTGGCAGCTTGGCAAAGGTGGGATTTTAACCCTAGATCTAGTGGTTAATAGTCCTGTACCTTAAATGCTAAGCCACCACAGTCCCACTGTGGCCACCAGACCAGAATGAGCATCCTCCATAAGTACATTAATCTTCAATTTTATTTTGTACGCCATATTTCAACTTCGTTCCAAAGATATTTCCCTAAACTGTCTCAGTTTGTTTGCGTGCAGTTTGCACAGGTGCACTGCAATGGACTGGTCCCCCATTCAGGGTTGGTTATCCTAAATTAGAATTAGCCCACACCCAGAAGGTAATGAGCAATGCCAGTGCAGGGAATAAGGTGCTGTACTACTGACCATATGTTGAGGGTTCAAGGTTTTGGCTTTTCCAAACCTGTTTGTTAACCCTAAGTTGTTATGCAAGCTAAGAAGGTCATTATTTCAGTCCTGGATGCCTGTATTTAGAATTGATTGCATCATTACTGAGGTGATCCAGATGCTTTGCTTTCATCCACAGGAAATCATTAAGGCTCATGACTTCACTGCTGTGGTGATGTGCATGGCATTGGTGCCTTTGATTTAAATGGAGTAATCTTTGCATCACTACCGTGCTTGAGATCATTTGATGTCTTCAGAATTACATCTGACTTTATTTATTGTTCTCGAGTTAACCAGACCTCATTACTTATTGATCGCACAAAAAAGGAAATGACAGGAGCTGTGTGCCCAAAATGGTGCTCATTGCTATGTTAACTGGTAGTCTATGAGCTTAATTAAAATGAGTATCAAATAGAACATGAAAATTAAAATACAAGCATTAAAACCCTTGATATTACAAAGTGTAATGTATACACTATATGGACAAAAATATTGGGACACTGCACAACATATTTTCCGACATCCTGTTCTAAATCTATAGGCATTAATATGGAGTTGGTCCAATTTTTCACATACTTACATAAGTTTCTAATTACCATTACAACTGGCACAATGCAATCAGGATAATGACATTGTCCTGGAATTTGCCGAAGCCAGACTCGTCTATGAGACTGCCATAGAGAACAGCATGATTCATCACTCCACAGAACATATTTTAACTGCCTCCAGAATCCAGTTGGGCATGCTTTACACCACTTTATGTGATACTTGACATTGTTCTTGGTGACTGATTGATTAACTACTCGGTCATGTAGCTACTGACACACTGTGCTCATGTTAATGCCGGAGGAAGTTTGGAATTGCATGAACACCCCTCTGTATCTTTATGTGGTCTGTCACTTCATGACTTGAGTTGCTGTGAATCCTAAACACTTCAACATTTCAATAAAACCCCTCACAGCTGATCATGGAATATCTTGGAGGGAATATATTTCCCAAACTGACTTGCAATGGTGACATTGTATTACATGTATGTATGCATGTATGTATGTATGTATGTATGTAACCTGTACAGTGTAACCTTAAGTCCAAGAATTCAAACTTAATTGATCTGAGCAAGCCGTTTAAATGTTGTTCAAAGTTATAATCAAATGTCCCCATAAGGAGTAATGTAAACAGGATGAATCAGTTGTTCGAATATGGGGACAAAAATGTTGGAGTGAAGAGGCGTTTAAATTCCGAGGTTCCACTCTATTAATAATTAGTATGCTTATTCCATGATAAATGTTTGTCATCTTTATAAAATGGTATATTATATTGTGCATGCAATCTTGATGCGTTAGTTCTGCCATTCTGTAACTGCTGCTGTAACGCAGATGTATTTTGTGACTTACGAAATCTACAAGAATTATTCATGATGAACCAAAAATGACTAACTTCTTTACCTAACTCTATTTTGGGTCAAGTTGGCCTAATTTCCTACATGACCCAGCATGGCATTTAACCACACTTTTGCTGCATTCACACTGCATAGGCACAGCTTAAGAAATGTCATAATAGCAGAGGTCAGACAGCATGATAATAATTCATTCAGTGTAACAAAGAAAATGCAGTGTTTCAGACCTTGATTAATAATCCAAATAATCATGCACAGACAACTACTATATATACATTTTTAACAGAGTTAATGTTTTAACATGTTTTAACAAGGTTTAGAAATCATATAATCAGTACCTCATTAAGTAAAATAAGCTTGTGCGTGCATACCTTGACTTGCTATACTTGTGGGGACTAAATGTTTACATGTAAAGACGACCTTTACTTCTTTACCTGCATTTTTACATCTTTTATTTGAAAAACCAAAAGAGCCAAAATACTTGCTTTAGGTCACTGAGGTTAAGGGGTAGATGTAGCTTTAATTAGATGCAGCAGTACTTTATTCATGTTAATGGAAAGTCCTCACAAGCATAACAATTGAAAAGAAAGAAGGATAGAACTAATTTGTGTTCTGAATTATGCATTTACTCAAATGCCTTTTCTTTCTGTCGACATTGTGATTTTGATTGTAGTTTTACTAAAGTATTGATGCCCACTTTTGACCTCGTACCCATTATGTAACAGTCAATAACAGTTCCATATCTTTTAAACAAGTACCGTTTTACCCTATTATAATGGAAGTCACTGTCATGCTGCTCCCACTTCAGGGAAATTGTGTTTCCTCTGGCCCATCTTTGGTTATTGGTTTTATCTCAAACCCTAATACAATGAGAGGGGCAGCAGAGCACAGGTGCAATATTAGAGCATTGACTGGATTATATTATAAGTTTATAAGACCTCGCTCTGCAGATATGCTGCAGGTCAGGTAGTCTCCAACCATTACCTGCTCTGTAAAACTCAGAATTATAGATCAGCGATAAACTCTGCTTATTATTCTAAATGGATATTTGATTTGCTGGAATAGCATGGATAGCTTGAAATTGAAACACGTTACCTGGCTTTCAATGAAATGGAGTAGTATTATTACAGTATTACTGAGTGCGTCCGAAAAGGTCCAAAAGCTGGGTAGACATAGCCAAATGTATTGTTTTATATGCTTTTGCAAGTGCAATGGCTACTAAAACTTCAATAAACAATAAGCAGAATATAAATTGAAAAATATAGCATGCCTAAGGCTTTTTCACAGTAGGTGACCTCCTGTCAGGCTCAAACCATATATTATTACTACACTGAAACATGATACAGCAAAGACAGTGGCGCATCAAAGGTAGCTGACTTCTCTGGTGAGCTCCTTTCATTGAAAGCCCTACTGCATATGTCTGATTTTATGTTTCGCAGCTCTGAGCCGATCATTGTTACTGCTGTTGGGAAGGAAATCAGTGGTGAGATGAATGATTGAATGATCAGCAAAACTTTCTCCATTGGATTAGATAGGTAATTTCCCTTTTCCACTTTGCTCCTTACAGCCGTTCCCTTCCCTCTGAGCCACCGCCTCACAATGAAGGAGGTGTTTGACTGTGAGGGCAAGCCACGGGTGGACCTTCTCAAAGCCCACCTAACCAAAGAAGGCCGAGTGGAGGAAGCAGTGGCCCTTCGCATCGTCAACGAGGGTGCCGCCATCTTACGCCAGGAGAAGACCATGCTGGACATCGAAGCACCTGTCACAGGTGAGTTCCTGAGAGTATAGGTATGCACCATTTCATGTTCTGTGAAATAGGACATTGCCTGAAATGGTCAATGGCAATAACATTGAAATCACATAAATAGGAAGGGTATTACATTAAGAAAACTGCATGCAAAACATGCTGAAACAAGCTGAAAACACAAATGCCATGCCACTAAACTGTTATACACACGCTAAATGGAAATTCGCGATAATTACAGAAAATATGGCAATATACTGTTGTAGGTAGCGAGTAGCGAGTTTCAATTGAATTAAGAACTTCTGCTCTTTAAGTCCCGCCTCTGCTCGTGGACCACAGCACTGATTGGCTCTTAAGGTGAACTGCTTGTCACAATGTCAGGAGCTAAAAGACAGACTTGAACATATGTTTGTTTAACACCTTGCCTAAAACGAACTGATGCTGATCAGATGGATGTTAAATAGCACATACTATACCTGTAGTACTCGATTGAGAACTATTTATGTATCTAAGCAATAAAGTGCTTGTTGTCTGCTTCAGCACCACAATCTGGCTTGTGTTGAAACACATTTGAGGTTTAATTCAACCTGATGACAAGTGCTATTTGACAATTATTTTTAAAAAGTACCTGTTCATGGACAGCAAACTGCAGCGTCTCCACTCATTCCTTTTGCATTATTAAGCTGTACGGAAAAAGTCAGCATTTAATTGCAAGGAAGCTGCTTAACTCTCAAACAGAAATATGGAAACAAATTGTGATTATTGCCAATGGTGTTGTGCATTTGCTATTTTTAGCTTGTTTCATATTCTTTAAGCATACTATGAGCTTGATAATTAAGTCAAATTCCTTGCAAGCACAAGTGTGTGTAGGTAATAACACATAGCTATTATTAGAATTATGATGTAATACTAATACAACATGTTTATTGACTTACATTTATACACTGTGTGTCCAAAATAACGCTACATGGACACACATTAAATCTAAATGTGTGGGCATATGGGCATTCACGGGGAGTTTGCTTTCACGACAAAACATTGAGTCTTGTCTTTGGAACAAGACTGCAGAGATTTGCTTTCATTCAGCCACTAGGGCACAGCTGAGGTAGGAATCACTATAATATTCAAACACCAGGTTCAGACTGCCAGACTTTAGATTGATCACCCTAGACCTTTTCATTGCCCTGCTTGTTAATCGCAGTGTGCTTTACACCATTTAAGCCAATACTTGCCGTTGCTTATCGTGATCTAAGGATTGGATATAAGCCATTCATGTGCACATCTGGGTTCCAAAGCCAGTTTGTAATATATATAACGTTTATATAGCTATATATAATGTTTATAAATAGTTGACCAGTTTTGTTCTGATTGTTGGTTTGGTTTATGGCAACACAGTGGTTGTTTCTCCATCCCACACCAACAGCACTGATCCAATGTTAGTTCCGTGCTAGCTTGTCAGCATGACCAAATTTACTGGCAGTGTTTGGATGTCTGCTTAGGTGTATATATTTGTTAGCTTTCAGCTTTGTTAGCTTTGTACCTGAAATACCCAAATCGACTAGCCGGAATACATTCTTTTGTGAATGTTACTTCTTGCTTTATCGTGTAAATTCCCATTGGTTAGACCTTGAATGGTGGATTTGGCCAAAATGGTGAAAGTAAAAAATTTCTAATGCTGTATGAATGAGAGATGGTGCTTTCAATCCCAAGTCTCAGATCTCATTTGCATAATATTTCTCACTCTGACATGACAAACATCTGAAACCAATCCATAGTGCAGCAAGTCTTTCAGTCAGTGATAATACTACTACTACTACTACTACTACTACTACTACTAATAATAATAATAATAATAATAATAATAATAGTAATAAATGCTGATCCACCCTGGTTTAATTCCCACCATTATTTTGTTTAGCTTTGAGATAGCATAAAAATGAACTTCTGCAAGTTGTGTACCATTGCAGTAGCTTGTGGGAGGGTGTCTGGGACTGCAGATCAATAAAATAAATCTGCAACATATAAGACCAGACTCTCAATCTGATCTCCCAACCTACACTTTGTCTGTGCATGTCTCTGGATGTTTAAGCACGTCTTAGATAGGGGGCTGGATCTGCTTAGATGTCATGTGATGCAGACCAGGGTTGCTCTCACATTACATGCTTCTTGACCTGACTCGACTACTGGCATCTTTAATTGTCTCCATTATTAACTGTTAATATGTGGACCTGTATTAAACCAAAATGACAATGATCTGTCTAATTCCTTAATCATTAATTCATTTACTCATTTCCAGACCTGCTCAATCAAATGCAGGGAACCAACCCTAGACATGGAATCAATCCAATGTGGGGCATATGCACACACACACTAATTTTGACTTTAAGGACACCAGATAATTTCATGCTTGTCTTTAATATGTGGGAGGAAACCCATTGGGAAACGGGGAGAACATGCCAACGGTGGGCAGTCCTGAGTTCAGTCCTAGAGTGGAGCAGGCAAAATCCCTTCTGTGTGGAGTCTGCATGTCCTCCTCATGTCTAACGGTTACTCCAGGCGCTTTGGTTTCCTCCCACAGTCCAAAGACATTTGTGTTTGCTTAACTGATTGCACTAAATTGGCATTGACTTAAGAGCTTGTATGTGTGTAAATATATATGATTAGCCTTGAGATAACCTTATGTCTCTATGTAACCTTGCGTGTGCGTGTGTGAAATGGCTTCTGATGCTGAAAATAAATAAACATAAAATAACTGTATCTGTAAAAGCTGACTTTATACCAGTTTTTCCTATACTGCATATTTCCTTTTTTTTCGCTTGTATTCTAATAAAGAGACTGAGAAATAATTGTATAAATATAGTCATTAGACCATTGCTTAAACAATGCTATATGTAATATAATGGTGTCCTAAGACTTTTGCAAAGTACCGTTACTGACCAAAAATGTGACCCAAAACCTTTTTTTTCTAAATGCTCCACGAGTGAAAAATGGTTCTTTTCATTCCCAAGCCTCGGATCCCATTTGGCTCATACTTCCTGCTCTAGTGCACCTCACTTATACTTATCACATAGATATCAAGCCCATCATGAGCTGAATGAGATATATTAGACCAGGGAAAACACAAACCCATTGGAGCAAATTGGGTTTGCTGAGGCTCAGAGTCCAATTGTGTGTGTGTGTGTGTGTGTGTGTGTATGTGTGTTTGTGTGCATGCCTTTGTGTATGTGGATGCTGCTGAAAAAAACAAACGCTTGGGTCTCTGACAAAGACTGTTTTGAGGAGGTTGTTTCATGCAACATGTTACCGTACTGCTTTCTGTTTTCCACTGGTTCTGTTTGTTATTGACATACCATGCATAATCGTGCGTAGTCTATAAAGCTGGCTTAGACACAAAGGAAAATAGAACAAGGGAAGAGACTGAACAGAAGGTGCAGGAGAAGCAAAAATACATCTATGTGAAAGTAACTCTGAATAAGACCGAATAAGAAAATAATGCTGCTAGCGCTAACTTGATAACTGAGGAAATCCAATGAAAAGCACTCACGTAAAGTCATATTTGCTCTTAAGGCATTGGTCAGCTATTCATAAGGTAATGAGTTCAAATCTCCAGTCTCTCAGCTCAACAGAAAGTTAGTGTCGATAGGGGTGTAACGATGATTTGATTAACAATGAACAGTTCCTAATCTGATTTTCCCACAATAACCAATTTTACATTTGATAAGTATAAACAATGCACATTTTCTTGCATAACTTCTTAAGTAAAAAAAAAAAAAGAAAGACAGTCCCCCTGAAAATGATAATAAATGACTAGAAACGGAAAATTGAAAACAAAATGCTCACTGAGAAGTTCTGTACACCTGTGCATAAAGCACAATCCAACTCGACGGTGCACATCGTACTATTTTTGCATTAAAATGCATCGCTATGATGCAGCGTTACACCCCAGTAGTAGATAAGGGCTTCGAGCTTTGCTGAATACCCTAAATGTAAATAATTGAAACTCTGGTAAACTGGTCTGCATATTGAGCTGTTCCCTTGGTCACATAGGCCGCACATCAACACCATTACATAGCTCACGTCTGTGAATATTTGAATATACACAGCTCACAAAAATTATGGAATATTTCAAAATGAGTATGAAGCGATAAAAAAGAAGCATTTAATCTTTTTGATTAAACAAGAACATTAGAAAAGCAAATAACAAGTCAAAGAAAGTTGTTTTATAATGCAAATGAAAGGCAAAAACTACTTTTATTTAACTGGTAAAAACGCACTGTATAAAACTAGGTAAGAAGGAGTGTGCGCAGCAATGCAACAGATTTGCGAGGACAGTTTCTTGCCGCCACTGAATGACAGACATGCACCCAGACCATCCAAAATCGACTTCATCATGTTGAACTGCATGCCCAGTGGGCTGATGAGCTTCGAGATTGGACTCATGATGAGTGATTAACTTTCCTCTTCTCTGATGAGTCACGGTTCAGGTGGTAGCCAGTAAGTCATTGTGTCCTAATCTGGCGTGAACGAGTAACATGGGAGAATCTATGTTTGAGGCAATAAAGGGACTCCTTCGGTACTGGTGGAATCATGGTTTGGACTGGCGTCAGCATTAGTAATCGTACTGTGGTCCACGTCATCAAAAATGGATCAGATACTGAGAGGAGGTCCTGCACCCTATAGTGGTACCCTATGCTGGCACAGTTTCTTTTCTGGACTTAAGCTTCTCCGTAACGCCTCTGAGTGGTGAAGCGTCTTCCAATATCATAACAGTACGAGATCTCTCTTAAGGTTTCTGAAAGCAGCTTTGTCTGGTTTAGTCAAACACACTTCACTGACACTTCAGGTTCACCTGCATTTCTTTAAAACAATCCATCAGTATATCAGCAATGATAAAGAGGAGAGGATCTGGTGTGCAGAAGACACCTACACTACTGAGTCATCTCTTCACTGTCCAGCTCTCCCGTTCTGTCTCTAATGCCCAGTGATTTAAATCTGTGTGGGTGTGTGCATGTGCGTGTGTTCATGTGCGCATGTTGCTATATGTGTGCTTGTGAGGCCTATCCCACAGGGTGGACACCTTGATTACCACCGCAATCCTATTCCACAGCGATATTTTATTCTAACATAATGGAACTAACCTAAGGGGGGCATAGCTACTGTCATATAGCTGGGTATGAGACCCTGAACAGCTGCTGACATTGAGGTGTTTGCATGTTCTCCTTGTGTCTGCATACATCTCTACCCACGTTTCAAGGACATGCATTGGTTCAGATGACACTTCTAAGGTGATCAGGTGGGATTGAGTATGTGTCCTGTGTAGGACTGATTCTCTGTCTAGGATTGCTTGCACCCTGTGCTGCTGGTTAGACCCCATGGCCCTCAGGAATGTGGGCATGTGGTAATATAACTGATCTAGGCTCTCAGGTCAAACTGCGGTGTAACAGTTTTTTAGGTTTAAGTCTTGGTAGTAGCTTCCAGCTGGATGGTGTCTGTGGATTGTGTCTTTGTTGTGCAGAGGTCAGTTGGGGAATCACCTTATTCAGCTTCAACAGTGACCCTGTTCAACAGTGGACCTTGTTAAGCATGGTTAGAATTGTACCCTGTGTTGTCTTGGGGCAGGCCCTGTAGTCCCTACGACCCTGACCAGAAAAAGCATGAATAAATAATAGGGGGAAGGAAAAATTATAAAAGATTAGGAAATGGGGTGAATGTAGACAGGTGGTGGTTCTAGACCATTTGAAGTGGGGTAGGGTTCAGACCTGCCTACTGACACCGACATAATATACAGGTAAATGGACCAAATATTACCTTAGTCACTAGTCATTTTTTGCATCCATGATGTAAATATAAAGGGTATTTTCTGTTAAATTACTGTTAAAATGTACTGTTACAGCCCTGTGTAGGGTAACGCTGTAACACCTAAGAGAATGGTATGAAGAACCAAATACTTATGTTTGACAGAAGCCAAAAATGGGACAGACACATACACTTGTTGTACACACATACACAACTAATTTGCACACAACTTTTCTAAACACATTGGCTACATTATTATACTCTGTAGTCCAGACATGAGCTAACAAGCAAGCAAACACATGAATGTTAAGGTATTTAAACCCACACGCACAAACCTTTAACTCTCACTCCTGCTCATGTATCTGCAGTGTTGATTTATTGTTAAGGTGACCAGCTGTT
Source organism: Parotocinclus haroldoi (assembly GCA_034779995.1). NCBI lineage: Eukaryota > Metazoa > Chordata > Actinopteri > Siluriformes > Loricariidae > Parotocinclus > Parotocinclus haroldoi. The sequence goes on along the minus strand of JAUZST010077268.1, from coordinate 6,439 downwards.
TATGGTACCTACATAAGAACTTGTTTTCATTTTATAATTATTATTTATCTCTTAAGACCTCAGATGTTAAAGTAAACAGACGGTGATTGGATGGTCATTAAACGGCACTTGGCTGTAGTGACATCGACTGGCTGGCTATCTGTGTATGTGATGATGATGACATGATATGATCTTCAGGGCCTGTAAACCAAAACAAATCATATAAAATGCCACCCTGTCAAAACTTCTTGGCTGTGCAAACCCCTTAATTATTTCCCAAGTTTACTTAAAATGAGGCCATTTCACATTTTGATATGCTAGTATATATTATTGATATAGTTTGCATATTAAATATGTAAGAAGCCATAGACATGCTAGGAAATGTCACTTTGAATTGGTCTGCTGCCTTTTTAATGCACCGTAATGGAAAACAGTCTGTCTATGTGCTTACGTTTATTCAGCCCTCCAGTCCTAAACTAATTTGTGTCCAGGTCCATTAATTTTTTGTAAAGGATGAGTAGATCATATTATTGTAATTATTGTATATATTTTTAGCATTTCAGCATTACGAGATTTATGTATCTCGTCATGCTGCATGCCTCCAATGATTTGATATATATATATATATATATATATATACATATATAGATAGATAGATAGATAGATAGATAGATAGATAGATAGATAGATAGATAGATAGATAGGAGTGCATATCCTCCCCTTGTCTGTGGGTTTAAACGTCTTCCACTAACACTCTATGGACTATGGCAAGATTACCCACCGAGCCACTGTGTAGCTAAAGAGTAAAAGGGACTAAGAAAGTATATAGAGAAACAGATTTGGGTTGGACTACAGTTTGTAGGTGTAGAACTACAAGGTGCATTGGATTAGTTTAAAAACGTTTTAAAATTATGCTTTGCTTTAACACAATAACTGCTAATTGAGTTATTTTTTAAATCAAATTTTCCATATGTATGCTTGTTGTTCTTTGTGTATTTGTAGCACTTGTTAACTCTGTAATGCTGGAACATTACATGCTGGCTGAATTTACATAATGCTGCTGTCACCAAAAAATCTACATACTGCAACTTTCAGTGTTTGGACAAATTCAATGCTGACTGTCACATTTATACTTTTTAAGCTTTCTGCACAGTTTTTAAGCTCTTATAGGTATCCAAATGAATTTGAAGTCTGTACAGATTAAGGATCTATCTGTGAGTAAACTAAACTTCCATGGAAAGTTATATGGAATAATCCAATCTTTTCTGGTCAGGGTCATGGGGTCTCTGGCACATATTACAGGACAGCACAGGAAACAGGTGTAAGCTTGCCCTGGGTGGGTCACCAGTCCATCATAGGGCTATGTAGGAGTCAAGTGTTGCAGTCCTGGAAGATGATACCCCAACTGACCTCCACACCCTCATTACACAGCCAGTCATGCTTTTTGTGGTGCTGGAAGCCACTGCCAAGATTTTACTGTTTCATCTGCAGATTTCGACCCACAATGAACATGATTTGCTGATGTTCCCTGTCTACTTAATTCACTTCAGGATTGTGGGGGTTGAGGCATTGTGAGGTGACATCCCTACAAAGCAAACTTAAATATTAGCTACTTCTGAAAATTTGTGTTCACCATTACTGTGTATGTGCTGAAATGGATATAGTGGATACACCTGTGACTGCCATTCCAGATAAGTTTTTTTATAAGCTTTCAGAACAAAATTGACTTGTAAGGCTTAATTCAAGTCAGGTACAGACAATTCCAGAGCTTAATACATTGTGTGACCCAGGGGCAGTATGCAATATACCATTTGGGACCCAGAATCTGTTTCATCTGCAGACAAACAACATTCAATTCCTCATCGGTGTGAGACTTGACATATCACAGTAAGTTCAACCAATTTGTTGTACAGGCCTGGGAGCAGATATCTTTCACATTGGGTGCATTCCTCATCAGAGTTCACTTTAAGTGACTCCCAGATCTCTGAGCTGGACCAAACACAAATCCTATCAGAGTACAGAATCTGGACCTGTATAGAATCAGCATTGAATATAACCAATACCTAAACCTTAAAAACAAATAACTAAACTCTCTTTATTAAAATATTACGTTTGTGCCATAATAAATTGACTATTTGAACCCCTCAAACCGCTATTTAAACTACTAACTTGCTATTATGAAAGTTTCCTATTTTTACACCCTCCACTTTGGTTTTATTCATAGTTGTGTATTTACTATTGTAATGTTTAATGCTTGAAAAAACAGCTGTGATATACAAGCACACCACTTAAAGTTCATGTACACGTCCTGTAAAATTGCACATTATGCAGTTTGGATTTTGCCTGAATACAATATTAAATGTTTGTACCTATATACTGCATATCATATAGCAAAACATTATGAGTTGTATCAACTAAATTACCAATACACTCATTTATTTTTCCTGATTGGACCATGTATATAAAGGCAAACATGCTATGTGAATGAACATTATCTGATGCATAGTAGAGCACATGGTGTTACATGTTATGTATGATTCCATGTTCATTAAAGAAGTAATGCCCTGACATTTAAAAAAAACAGGCACAATGACCAGTGAGAAATTCCGCTGAGCCACTGTGTTACATCAATGTCATCACTGTATGTACTGTATGTGAAGTTGAAAATTTACAGGAACCAGGTAGGGATTCCACCAAAGAAAATAATAGGCATAGCCCTCCCACTATCCGAGTATTGTTATTCTAACAAATCAACGGCAGAGTACTTTCAGAGAGCAATGTTTGATTGTATCAATCTCAGAAGTTTGATACCCATGTTAGAGTTATTGGATAAAGAGTTGAGACTGAAGAAACAAAGCTCTTGTGGTGGTAGCTGAGCCATACGAATAAACAGAACAAGACCATTCACCTATGTCTACAGCTCCATTCACCAGAGAAGGTGAACCACAGAGAAGATAAATGACAGCTTAGAGGAACAGAATGGGCTAATAAACGAGTCATGATGGATGGAGTTATTTCAGTGGTCACCGGTAGCCTCAGATCTGCATTCCTGCTGAGCCAGCGAAACCTTCTACGCCTGCAGACATTTAACTAGATCAGGTGTGCAAAATTAGGTTTGAAATGATATCTGTGATTTTAGGGGGGGGTGAAACACATTTACAGCGTTTAGCAGATACCCGTATCCAGAGTGATTTACAACAGATATAGTTTAAATTGCGAGTTAAATGCCTTTCTCAAGGCCAACAGTGGCAGCTTAGAAGAAGTACGATTTGAAACCTGGATTTTTTACAACAGGAATCCAATAACAGATATAAAAACACTTTCAGCAGAAGCCGTACTCTGAATTTCAAATAAAAATGTAGATATGCAAGCGGTAACCAGTACAATAGTCTCCTGTGCTTAATGAGGCATGCAGGAGAGCTCGATGCAGGGACGTGACGTGTAGAGACATGTAACACACATAAACTAAGCTTTGTGTTCAAGCTTTTGACCAACTGTAGGTTAATTTAAGTGTTCTACGCTTGTTTAAAGTAGTACATGCTACAATCCGTACTCTATACATTAAACTCCTTGCTTTGCAATGGATTTTTCCGAATTTTTCCGCAATATAAAACTGCACAAATTTCTGAATTAATCTCAATAAATCACTGAAGTGCATAGTCTCCAACAAATCACTGAAGATACTCTAAAACCTTATCTCTATGACATACCTATATGGTTCCCTTTATGAATGTAACAAAGCAGGAGACAGTCAAATGTCACTTTTAGATTGACAGAATGAATAGTATTTACATTGTACCTGCGTTTATACTAACAGCATGAAAAACGATCCACCTCAATCATAAACTGTACTCTCTACACTCTGTACCTCCTATGGCAGCAGATGCAATTTACTGCTTCCATGACTGCTTTATGTTCATTTGATTTCACCATGCATTATATAGCACTCATGCTACATGTTTTTAAGGGGGTGTTACATAAACCTCTTTTTATCTACAAAGCCTGATAATCATGGCTGGAAGTAAGGAACGAAGCCGGGTCTGGATGGAGGGGGGTGGTTGAGGTTGCCTTTAGAGAATCTTGTGCTCAGTAGGAGATGGTATACGGGAAGAAAGAGGGTACAAAGATGCTAAGGGGAGGAGAGCGCTGGCCTGGCAGTACACAGGACTCTTCCCACAGCTCATGTGCTCTCTGCTTTTGAGCATTACACATTTCTGGCAGTGTAGATAAGCACAGATGAATCAATGGCTTGGCCATTTTTGCTTGTTGTCTAAGTAGAATTGCTGTTGAGCTTAATTTGTTCTTGTGTCTATGGTTATTTTGTAATAACACGAAATAGTCTGTCTATCTATTCATCTGTTGATCTGTCTCTCTGTTTAGATCTATCAAGTTAGTAAGTCTTTTAGTTTCATCTGTTTAACTGCATAACGTCCATTCACAGTCTCTTATCCAATAGGGTTATTTTCCTTATTATTTGGGTAGTTCTCCTACATTGAATACATACGTATGCAGATACACAAAAAACACAACGTTTTATGCGTGAGCAGACGGAATGCTGAGCAACGTTTGGCTGGTACTGCATTCGTTACGAACACAGAGACGATGATGATGAGCAGGTTTTAACACTCAGATAGATAATGTGAATTAGATATGTTCTCTGCAGCACAAGAGCAACGCGATGATCTAAACACAGGTACACATTAGTTCCTCATCGAGAATTACTTTCTATGTGTGATGGAAAATTGTGTCTTTGCGAAGAAGCACATCTTTGCTAAATGGACGGCACTGAGCACACGTCATGATTTCTGTTTTTTCTTCTCTGAAAGATCTGCTCACATTGTAAATACAACAGAAAATATGTTACATTAAAAGCTGTTTATTATTTTATAAATATGTATGTGTGTTTGAGAGAGACAGGGACAGAGAGAGTATGTATGTATGTGTTATGTATTCATGTATGTGTTATAAGGATGAACTGAATCCCAGTGCTTCACAGACATTCACAGTAATATAAAATGTTACCCACTGTAAAAATTGTGTTTGTATATTTAATGTTGCATTAGCATCAATGGCTATTTAAAGCAGTTACATCGATACTAGACAGACATATTTCTACTGGGCCAATTTAGAGCAGCCAGTTAACCTAAGGCTAATGTCTAATGTCTTTGGAATGGGGCAGCCTGGTGGGCAGCACTGCTGCTTTACAGCAAGAACGTCCTCAGTTCAATCCCAGGGTGGAGCAGCCTGGGTCCTGTGTGGAGTCTGCATGTCCTTCCTGTGTCTTCATGGGTTTACTCTGGTTTCCTCTCACATTCCAAAGACATGCATGTTAGGTTTACTGGTGTCTCTAAATTGTCCCTTAGTGTGTGACTGTGTGTGTGCCCTATGTGTGTAGTTATGTATATCTGTATGATACCGTAATGCTTATTATTGGCCATATGCAAATTAAAAATGTGATAAATGCCAATATTATTTTGATATTTGATTGGATTGTTTATCACTAAAATCTTTCTAAGGCATCACAGAGCTTTATGGCATTGTCTCACTGATACATCACTGCTAGAGCCTTGTTACTGTGGAATGCATAAATGTCTTATTCTGATGGTCTAAAGCAGGCACTCAATGCCCATGGCTGTAGTTTAATCAACACAGATAAGCCGTTGTCCATTAATCTCAGCTAATATTTGTTTAAACTGCATTCCCAGAGGAGCATTCAGCTAATCTGCTGTTGTGTGATTGACAGATTCAGGGGCTAATATATTAAACTCGATAGAGATTTGTTTCATTGTGACAGCGTTGATAGAATACCTCCACTTATGTGGTGAGATGAGAAAAAGAGGCCACCATGTTGCTGAAATACGAAATGCTTAGGTTGTGTTTGAGGACTTGAACATTTGCTAGGCTGATAGGGTCGGCCATGTCTGTTTATGTTCTTGCAAAGCGTTCTCAATATTACCAGCATTGCTCTTAGCCCTGAGTGGGCGAAGGCCACAGTGGAGCAGATCAGCAGAGGCCAAGCCGGCAGGTGGGAGGGAGAGTAAGAGAGAGAAACAGAGAGAGATGAAGGAGGATGGTGAGGAAGTGAAATACACAAGAGGAAGTGAAATTTTCGTATTTCGTCTTTGGAGTTTCTGATTTCCTCCAGGGCACAGGGGCTGGGTTTGGGGTAGTGCAAGCAGAGCAGTGGTGGCGTTAAAGGTTTTCCTGTAATAAAAATACATTTCTCAAGCACCCTTACAAAAATAATATGTTTAATTGGTTACAATTAATTCACTGTATGATGAGTCATATTTGCCCAAACTAATGAGGCTTATTAATAAGTCTTTTTAATATACAGTATAAAACTAAAATACAGTTTTCTTACAAATGTTATACAAGAAGTATAACTAATTAAACATATAAACTAATTATATATTTATATATTTATGCCCACTTATATTCCCAATTCAGTTAATTCAGG